>JAAMXV010000640.1:0-33596 GCA_019693495.1 Axilococcus clingmanii
AAATCTGGGGCTGAGCGTGCATTTGCCTCCAACGAAAGTTTTTCATTCGGAGGGATTCTATCCACTCGTGATTCAGTGATCCCTCCGTCAACTGCCACAGGAGGTGAGGAGTCATGACCAGGTACTGCTGGACCTTTACCAGTAGATGCTGATTCTGATGGAGGTTGCTCCACATTCTGAGTTGAAGGAGTGCCTTGTTTCCCATGTGCAGATGGGGATGAGGATGGTGATGGTGGTGATGATGTGGAGGCCGAGGAGACCTGGAGACTCCCATTCTGCAGTCTCTCTTGCACCTGCAGTACCTGAGTTTCATCAAGGGTATCCATATCCTGTGATTCAACCGAAACTTTCTCTATAGCTTCTTGCAAACCTGTCTCAAGAAACATATCAAGCTTGTCTCTTTCTAGTTTCTTCACTATGGTCCCTTGTTGGAGGACTACTATGCCCAGCTCTTTATTAGCCGGCACACTCTGGAACAATTCATTGACAGAACTGAGAGCCAGTGCTGCTGTATTACTGTCATCACTCTCATCATCATTTGGCTGTTTAAAGGAAAAAGCTGTTTTGAAGGGAGCTGCAGCTTGTTGGAAATTAGTCGGCTGTGCTGGGATGTTGAATCCAGCAATCAAGGGAACGGCTTGGCCCCTATACACTGAAGAAGCTAAGAATGATGGGCTTACACTCCCCATCATCACTCCAATGCTGCTCACACCCATGCTTCCCTGAAACACTTTCACAAACTGTTCGCCTATGATGGTCGCTGTGTTGCTGGGTGGTACGTATGCCACCGTGCTGGAAGCCTCAAAATTTGGGTGTCCATAGACGTTATACACCACTCCACCTGGCACGAGCACAGTTATTATGGTCGTTTCTTTGATCTTTGAGGGGTTTAAGGTTCCAATGACATACAATGTAGCATTTCCAACATCAAATATGATATCTGTCCTGACAAAAGCATTCTGTGGTGGATCAAAGGTCAATTCATACATGTCCTGTAAACTATCTGCTCCAGTCACTATCTCATTAAAAGAGACCGCAAATATTGGCTGATCCAGCGAAGTCATTGATCTCGAGTCTACTGTCCTAATAACTGGAATTGGACCTCCTACAAATAGCTCTGGGGAGGGGGCTTGCAAGACTGACCTCCCAAAATGATGCCCTTCCCTCCTGGGTACAGGGTCCTGAGAAGAAAGGAACCTGAGGTGAGGATCACTTCGAAGAAATACCCGGAGTTTGTAGACCCAGAGAGTCTACATATGCTTCATGGCCATTATAAACTCGCAATTACGCAGAATACCCGCTATCAACTCTAGGTTACCTACCGGTTTACCATTGGATGCCCAAGGCGGCAGAGCTCTACCCTTCGCGGAAGAGATAACTGCAACGATAAGGATGTACAACCCTACTGACATCAATTTAAGTATGTTAAGAGGACAAACAAATGCCCACAACCTAATTTGCAAACTCTATTCAGCCTCAGCACAATCTGCGATTGTTGCTCCGAGAGCGAAGACGCTTTGTGCGCACACTACACTTGAAAACACTCATGGAAAAACCAAATTTTGAAAAATCAAACCAAACTATGTGGCCGCAAGTGGTCACGCAAACGCTCTGATAAAGAAGGCAGCTGCCAGCAGAATCTCCTGAGGCCTGGTAGTACCACAGTCTCAGCTTGGCTCGCAAAGGTGCACATGCTCGCAAAAAGCTTTCGATTTAGTCAAATTACTTTGTCAACAATGATAACTTGGAAGTTTAATGTATGCCTCTGTAATTATTGTGCGAAATACCTAGGCATACAACAATTTTACACAAAACAAAGATTGAAACTGGACGCTCACTCCAACAGTAGATCATGACTATAACAATAGCAATACTCTCATTCCTCCCCTCCCAACGATGGCTCAATTGAGAAACCAGGCTGTATGAATGCTGGTCTAAAACCATGTTCTGTGGATACAAACTGCACCGGCCAACTGCTTCCAGTGGGCAATTCTGTGGGATTGACAATTCCGGGCAGCGGTTCCAACAGATTTCTTGCTACCAACAAAGCTTGATGATCTTCGGTATTAACTAGTTGCCCAGATGCAGTTCGCAACTGGAATCTTTCCAAAGTTGCGGTAACTACATTTTGTTCTGACATCTTCAACTCCATATCTTTAAAACTGCCTTGCAGATGATTCTCCTCATACGATAATCTCTGTCATATCTCTACACTACAGCAACTTTCAAATGGTAATTTTTGTTTGATTTAGACCTTGCAAAGCGACAGTTTTTGTGTTCACTGAAACGCCGCTTCGTTAAAGACTGCCTGAAATGGCTGCTCAATATATATTTTGCTATGACAGTTATAGTAACATACACAAGGTGCCAACTTTCTGACACCTGGAATCCTGCATACATTCTAGACCTCTCAATTTCACTTCCTTACCACATAGTCACCACTTGACATCTCAGACTTTCAAAGTTGGAATGAGTTGGAGGTATTGCATTCTCGGGAGTCTTACCTTTCATTGTACGGGCATGCCTCATCTTTTGCTTACACCACTGTAGCGCCCCACTATATTTGAGTACATATTGATTTGCAAAGTAACGCCTTCGTAGTGCACCGCTGGAGTCCAGTTGATGAAGGTTGGATTCTGGAAGACGGACCCCGCGAGGTCTCAAAGTATAACTATACGAGGAGGATATGTTACAGGTGTTTTTAAAAGAGTCTTAGAACGCAGACACTTCCATAAATCACTGTGGCGTACCGCTGTTGTGTGTCGAGCTGAGCAGCCGACACCACTGCCAGAGTCTGAAGTGGCGGGCATGACATCCTTCTTAGACTCTTTAAAATGGGATAGTAATGGCCTAGTTGTTGCACTGGCTCAGCATATTGATACCGGTGAAGTTTTAATGCAAGCCTTTGCAGATCGTGCTGCCATTTGTGAAACTCTTCAGACCGGCCTTGCTACATTTTATAGTCGATCCAGAAAGGGAAGGTGGTGCAAGGGAGAGACGTCAGGTCATTACATCAAGGTTTTAGACATGTATATGGACTGTGACAGCGATTCTCTCATCTATCTAGCCGAACCTATCGGGCCTGCCTGCCATACAAATGCACCGACATGTTATTTTTCTGAATTTTTTTTGGATGATCAAGGTGGTCTCTCTCAGATGGGTGGCTATGCTAGTCGGGCTTCGTCTCCAATGAACACATTGTTTGCATTGGAAAGAACTATTGCACAGCGCAGAGCCGAAGCGGGAGTCGAAACAGAACCTGGAAAAAAGCCATCATGGACTGCGAAACTTTTGAGCAACCCTGAATTACTGTGTAGAAAAGTAAGAGAGGAGGCAGGTGAATTGTGTGAGACATTGGAAAATAGTGAGGGAAAGGAAAGATGTGCAAGTGAGGCAGCTGACCTTATCTATCATGCCATGGTTTTATTAAATGCCCAGGGTGTCGAGTTGGCAGATGTTGCCAAGGTGCTGAGAGGCAGATTTGGAGTTGGTGGAGTCGAAGAGAAAGCAAGTCGAGCACCCAAAGTACATTAATGCAACACAATATTCAAATATAGCAAATACCATATTCAATTCAAAATACTTCATGATTGGATCAGCATGGCAGAGATCCATGCGCGTTTCAGCAATATACGCAGCCTTATAGTAGCACTGCAATCTATCAAAACGAGCACCAGACAGGTGTGTCTCTTTGTGTGATGCAATGAGGCGTTTCGTAAATCAAAATACGCCCTTTGCCTGCAGACTTGCTCACTGACATTCGAACCGACAGGGTTGACTGTGCGCTGGGAGCATGAGTCGAAAGCCCTTCAATCAGCAGTGTGGATCGGCTCAAATCTTTTCGCTGTTTGGAATGTACCAAAAAAGATAGGATTTGGTCTTCCTTTCACTCTGCTAATGGATACGCTTAATGTATTTGCATCTAGTGCCAGTTGCCAACTGGACCTCCGCTATCCAGGACCAGATGCAGAGCTGGTCTTAGAAGCTGATGAAGCCGATTCCCAAGAAATCGGATCAGGTCAGCATCAAGTCCCTCTAGGTTCAGTGTATGCGCGCATAGATACTCTTCAAGTTCCACTAGCTAGAGATCTTGCAGATTACTGGGAAGACCCATCTAGTTACTTTATTGCGCAGGGTGCATTATTAAAAGAAGCCATCGAAGATCTGGACTGGACTAAAGGAGAGGTCACTGTGGATTTACTTAGAGATCCTCGTAAACTGAAATTGAAAAGTAGCAAGGGTGCTCAGTCCTTGGAGATTGAAATTCCTCAGGAAGCATTGAGTGGATTCAGCGCAAGCGGGGCCAGAGTCCATTGGACATACAAGCAAAAACATCTCAGAATAGCATTTGCCAACCTTCCCAAAGAAAAGGACTCTCCTACTGTATTAAGCAAGGTAGCTATTGATGTGCGAGGCATCATGAAAGTGACCCACATGCTCTCCTTGCACGCCGCCACAATGGACCCTGTCCACCACCCTGTCGCATCGCTCGATACCCAGGGCACAGATAGCGGGGCTGGTGCATCCCGCCTTGGTGTTGTACAATTCCTACTCTTACCTCATGATGAAACTCCTGATTATGAAGATGATGAAGAAGGAGAAGAAGGAACCAGAGCTCCAGTTCTTTTAGACAAAAGCCCGTATATATAATAGGTATGTTTGGTACAGTGCTCGTTCTTAGAAATCAACTCACGGGTTCAAAACATCTTTACTGAATCATAATGCATACTACTGGTTCGCGTCTTCTACTGCTACTGCTACTACCACTATACCACTATATGTGTAGATTGACCTGCACCTCACCTCTTTCTCTCTAACCACCTATCTACGATCCGGTGTCGCTGGAGCATTCCCCTCGGCATGAGCCTTAAACTCCTTGAAAGCTTCGACGATGAGTTCCAAACTCTTGTACTCTGATGAGAGTTCATCCTGGAGCAGCGCCAGTCTTGCCTTATCGACCGAGCACAGCACATCCGCACTCATGGGGTTCTTGGCTGCACTTTCCAATTCTTGCTGTGCTAGGATACGGGCTGAGCGCTCATGCACCAAAGCCTCCATGAGTTTACGCTTGGATGCGTCCGCTTCAGCTCTCGCTTTGCCAATTTCATGGCATCTGTCCTCGGCCTTGCGCCACGCGCCGCGGAGCTCCCTCTCTGCAGACTCTGCTTCGGCTGCTGCAACTCTTGCCATCTTCGCAGTTTCCTGTTCCTTTTGCAGAGCGTGCAAAGTATCGTCTAGTCGTTTGGAAAGCATGGCCACATTTTTCTTCGCTTCTTCAGCATCTTTCTTAGCAGTCTTAAGATCTCGCTCAGCGTTACGAGAGACAAATGCCTTGGCTTCTTTCTCAACCTTTGCAAGCCGTTCTGTCAACGAAGCATTCTCATCTTCTGTCCTAGACAAGGCATCCTCCAAAGCATCATTCCGCTCAATGAGAAGTTCCCTTTCAACTCTGATCTTGGCAACCTCTTCTTGGGCATCGGCTGCTTGTCTTAACGCCTCCTGGAACCCAATTTCAGCCTTTTCTTTCAGGCCTGCTTGAACAGCAGCACCGGAACGAAGTGCTGCAAGGTCCTTCTTGGCTACCACACCAAACTCTGAGAGCTTAGAGTGGAGGGCATCACGAGCTGTTTCAGCCTGGGTCAATGCCGATTTGACAGCGGCCAGCTCGCTGGCTTGCTTGTCAGCAACATGCATTATTTCATTGGCAGTTTCGCGTGCTAATCGGAGGTCATCCACAGTGCAAGCAAGCTCTCTCTGCAGAAACTTCTTGTCTGCTGTAAGTGCTTGCACTTCACCTGACAGTTCTTGATGGCTACTTTGCAACGCTGCAAGCTTAGAGCGGAGACTATCCCTTTCATCCTCTATGAAAGCTGCCTGTTCCGCGAGTGCTTGGCGTTGAGTCGAGAGCTCCGAACAAAGCTCTTCAGTAGCAATTCGTCTAGCCTGCTCTTGGATAAGAGATTGAATTGCAGTTTTGCGTTCCTGGATGGCAGCATCCCGTTCCTTTTCGGCCTTCGATCTGGCCTCTGCTCCGTCGTTCCAGTTCTCAAGTCTTTCCAAAATACGGCTTTCCAATTCAACCCAATTTGAAGGGGCGCTATTAAAAGTCATAATTAAGCTTTTGTGGGCTTCAGTGCCAGGCGCTTGCTGGGTTGAGATTTGTTGAGTTTGATCAATTGTTTTTAAAGCGGTGAGCGTTCTTCTAGGAGTTCTATTAAAAATGTTCATATTTGAGCTTATTAACAATCAGAGAAATGCTCGCTTTATGCAGAAAGTGTCGATCTTGGGTGGACCAAAATTTGAATTTGGTGTTGGAAGTTGCCACTGACAGTGTGACAGGCTCCTCTGCAAGATTGGTCCAGTGGGGAGACCTGGCTGAATGAATCTGGGGCAACAATGGCTAATGGGTGCCCTGTCTTCATGCTCAGGGAGGCGTACAGTTTTGGGAGTAGGTACTTCTGTTCATCATATTACAACAGTACTTTCCTGGGCACAAAGATCTCCACTACTTTAAATGCAGGTTTATAATCACCAAGGCCAGCTGACAACAAAAATTGATGTGCCTCACCTTCCATGTAGTTCTCTACCCGTCCCAAGTGTACCAAGCCCAAAACAAATGCAAAAGGCCATTCGAACTGGAGATGTGGCCTCCGCTGAAAAATGTCTGAGTCAGTGGCTTCAGGCCCTATTCGAAGGCAGCGTTTTGGCAGGCCCGCAGATACATCTGATTCAAAGATGACAATTTTATTCTTATATGTCCTTCCCAGCTCATTTAAAGAGTTCTTTTCTGCTTGCTCCACTTTATGGACGATAGTTATCCATAGGCGGTTGGTAAAATGTACAACTGGAGAATTCCCCCTCCATTCAGTCAAGTTTTCACAGTTTTCCAGTGTGAACTGCAAATCTGCTCTTGCATCTCCGTATGGAACAGAGACAAGACCCTTCTTGATATGAAGTCCTCCTGCACTAGTGAGGCTGATGGGAAACAGAAGAGGTCTCTTATGTTCTCCCCCCATGGCGTCCATGAACCATGTAAGATTTAGCAATTCATTCTGGTATTGAACCCCACTCTTCTCTATGAGCGGGACAAGATTCCTATGGTCATATTGGTCTGGAATGCGGGCTAACAGCACGATAGAAGGCTCTACATCTGTCTCTAAAAGTTCTCTTTCATCATAGCAGACCACGTACATGCCGAGAGCAATCCCCTTCCACACACTCCTTCGCCACCCAGAAATCTGGCTCATAAAGCATACCTGTCTCATTGAGGACTCTATTATGCGGTACAAAATACGAACATCACCATAACGTAATTTTCTAGGGGATAAATTACGGAGCGGTCTTGCCCAAAGGTCTGAGTGGTCATATCTCGAGTAGAGCTGCTTCGACAGGCGTACGACCTCGAGGAGTGAATGGTAGGCGTCCCATGTGGATGGCAGCGCCTCTAGCTGTGCTTCAGAATGGTCTTGTACAGTGCTATGCCTGCTATCTATAAATTCTACAGGTTCTTCTGGAAATTGCCTATCTATGAGCGGCTGCTGAACAGCAAGGGATACCAGAAGATGGGATTTGACAGCGCCAATGCCACACACTGAACCCCACGGACCTTCAGCTCTGATATTGCTCCTTACTGCAACAAGGAATGCAGAGTCATTTCGGTATTCTAGTGGGTTGTGAAGGCTAGGAATGGCTGCAATAGCTAGATTACTAAATTCTTTGACATTGAAATCAGAACTGAAGAGGGACGTATCAAAGAGCAAGGGCACATACTGCCGCTCCTCCATGACCCAAAACCTTGTGGTCCAGGCTGCAGAAAGGTTCCGTAACTCTAAAACTGAGTTCGATAGATAGTCTCCCAATATGCTGTATGCTTGTGCCTTGGAGAGTGATGCCAAGGTAGACAGGTCTAGCATTGAAGGCAGGGGCGCCTGGAATAAGGCAACAGTGAGCACAACTGCCAGGGCCAGGGCCAAAGGCGGCAAAGAAACGCCCTTTGATCCCGCTATTTGCTTCATTTGCTCTCAATTATTGCTTGGATACAATCATATCAAGGGGCCGTTTGATCTTGAACAACAGCTTCGTCTGTTTAAGTGTTGATCTTATAGGAATGTTCCTAATATCGGACCTTGGTCGAACTTTATATTTGAATGGCTACAATCTAACACGCAGAAAAGAAAATTACACTTGTTGGAGGAGTAAAATGATGGGAAAGGATAGACTTTTTGTATTGGACACTCTAGAATCTGCTGGCTCTGTTTGAATGCAGGACATATTGGATGGCCACCCTGTCTAACTGTGCGCAGTACCGGCCTAGGAGGTCTCTATTTAGATACTCAACGTGACAAAGAAATGTGAATATGTCATTATATTGCAAATAGTAATTGTTAAAACGTATTCATGTGAAGTGGTAGTCTCCCTTTATTGCTCCCGCAAGAAGAAGAATGGGCACGGATTATTTATCCCGCAAAAAGGCAAAGAAGTTTAGAAAAGGTTTAGATGAAAGTTCTACGAAGCAGACAAAGAAGCAGAAGAAGAGGTTATGCAGAGGTAAGTAGGCATATTATGCAGAAGCACATGCATGGCCGGGGAAGAAACAATTATACTCGAAGAGTTACCGACGATGAGTGTTCAAACTATAACTTCAGAGGCCTTTTACACCGTTCTCTAGATTGCTGCCGTCTCCAACTGTGTGTCTGTCTTCCTACTCGTAGGCGTTTGCTATATGGAGGCGCCTCAACTCCTCGACCATGACAAGGAGGGGAGCAGCACCAGAAGAAGAAAGCGTACCATGATTGAAGAGGAGAGGCCAAGCAATGCAGCTCCCAAGAAACGTGTTAAAGCCGGGTTGTCAACCTCAGTTAAGATGCTGGATGCCAAAACCTCAAAGAAGGAGACTGTCAGACACACAATTAATCTGGAAGAGCTCGACGCCTCGATACGCTCGCTTTTTCCAGATCAGATTCAGAGATTTATGGCCATGGAGGGCTACAAAACCCCAACAGCCATACAGTCAGCATGTTGGCCATTGCTCTTGAATAGTAAAGACGTAGTCGCTCTAGCACCACCCGGCCAAGGCAAGACTCTGGGATATGTACTGCCAGCGGCAGCTGCCCTGATCGCTGGAGGTCACAGTGCAGCGAGCAATCCCCCCAGCCCCCTCGTCCTCGTGCTCTTGCCCACCAGGGAGTTGGCTCAACAAGTTTCTAGAGTGTTCAACAGTTTGAGACGGTACACAGGACTGCGAGGGCTCTGTGTGACGGGAGGGGGTGTGGGGGCGGAGGTGCACCGACAGGCCCTCCAAGAAAAGGCGCCGCATGTCCTCATAGCCACTCCAGGAAGACTGCTGGATTTGATGGAGCATCACGCTGTGCACCTAGGTATGTGTGTGTTCTGTATTTGCACAGTGTGTATTTAAGCGGTGAGGTGCCTATGAGGAATAATAAAAGTGTACTCAGTGCTTTCACAGTTTCTGATTGAGAATGCTCTTCTCGTATTGACGATACACTTATTATTTATTAGCATGCCTGAGGCATTGGGTGTGAGAGCCAGCAACCTCCCATCATCCCTTCTTTCTCGCTCGTTCTTTTAATAAAAAAAGTGACCTCTTTAAGTCAACCACCGTGCAGATAAAGTTGAGTATGTGGTCATAGACGAAGCAGATAAAATGCTCGACATGGGCTTTCAACCGCAACTGGAACAGGTGCATGAAGAAGTGAGTAAAGGGGCAGTCAGACCCCTCACATGTTTATTCTCGGCCACCATGCCACAATCGCTAGAATTGTCTGCTTCCGCTTGGTTGCATCACCCAGAGACTGTCCAAATAGCTTCATCAGGAGAGGAGCTTTCCAGGTCAGTGACCCAAGTTGTGCACGTGTGTGCGGAGCACAAGAAGCCAAAGAAACTGAGCAAGCACCTCATGACCATCAAGGAGTCAAGCGCAGGCCTCAGAGCTCCTCCCAAGGTGATCATTTTCGCAAACAGGATAAAGACTGTCCAGTATGTGCACAAATTTGTCAAAGGTCTACAGTTGAGGGTGGAGGTGCTGCATGGAGAGAGGTCTCAGGAGGAGAGAGATGAGGCGCTGCAGAGCTTCAGATCAGGCAAAGCACAGATCCTGGTGTCCACAGACGTGGCTGCCCGAGGTCTTCACGTGGCAGGACTGGCGTACGTCATCAACTATGATTTTCCAGGTTCATTGGAGACGTACATACACAGAGTGGGGCGCACTGGTCGCCTGAAAAGTGACGGCCATGCCTATACTTTCCTCACCAGGAGTGCTGCACCCATGGCAGGCCCCCTGATCGATCTGCTCCAGAAGAATGGGCAAGAAATAGACCCAAATTTGATGAAATTAGCTCAAGCATATGCAATAGCCAAAGAAAAATTGGGAGGGGTGGATTCTGAAAGGCCTCCTCCAGCTGAGCAGGAGGTGGTTCGGCATCAGCAGCTGCCACAGCCCCTGGAATCAGACCGTGGCACCACCAGGAAGGTTACTGTGCCTGAAGGGGAGGAGGAGGAGGAGGAGGAGGAGGGATCTAGCAGCAGCCAAGGAGATGCGGCAGCGCCACTATGTAGACTGAAGAGTATAGTATTGCCGGGAAAACTGTGGAAAGTTGCACCGATTGAAGCAACTGAAGAGTGTGGTATGAATGGTGAAATAGGGCAGGTGACTGCAAGAAAGCAGCGGCCTAAGGCCTTGCCTGGTCGACTCAGGAAAAAACTGGCAACATCTCAATAATTAAGCGCTTAGTTGATGTGAAGGAAACAACTGACAAACAATATGCTCTGTTTAGAATTGATGACGATGACGTCCCCTGGATCTCTCCTCCATCTCTGACATCCGATTGTGAGAAATATTCATTAGTAGCTTTTGTAATGAGTAATGGAGTCACATTACAGACTCTGGTTCTTCCAATCTTCCGTCGGTATTGGCTTTGGCACGCTTGGATAGACAGAGCTGCCATACCAGGGCCTCCGCTCCGGCGTTGGCGCGACGGTTCCACTTTGGAGGAGAGATTTCAGATACTGGGACAATCCCTTTCTGCTAAAGCGACTCGCAGACTAGAAGTAGAGTGGACCAAGCTAGAATCAGCAAAGGAGGGGAGCCTGCGAAACAGAGTCTTCCGACTCGCGCAGGCAGTCTTGTCCAGGGAGGACCCTCGTGAGACGTTTCTGAAGGAAGTTGCCTATGGAGACGTCGGAAAACTCGACATCCTCTACCCTTCAGAAATGAAAGAGAAGCTGGTCAGGAGAAGACTCCGCCTCTTGGCAGTTGAATCCATCAAGCGACATCGACGAAGGTTGTTATGGTGGAGTTTGGCAGCTGTACCGCAGATTCCGCTTATGCTGACCCCGCTGCCCAACGTCACGGTGTATTACACGGGGTGGAGGCTATATTCTCATTACCAGGCAATGAAAGGGGCTAAATTGTTAACGCATGGATTCCTAGAAATAGACACCATGCAGCTGCATGCTATCAGAGATGAGCTGTTGCTCCTGAAGGAAGAGGGAGTCGTCTTCCCTGCACATTCATGGCCAGCGCGACTCATTCAGAAAGAGAAGAAGTACTTGGATATCTTTGATACATTCAAGCGGTTGCAGATACAACATAGGTTGACTGCTGATCTAGCAACACAAGGAGGCGGAGGAGGCCGTGAAGGTAGTGATGTAAAGAAGAGAACATCACCCTTGGAGATACAGCTGACGTCGAGCAGACAGCTGTCCCAGATCGTCCGACCCGGAGAGCGGTTGCACGCTCCGCTGTCGGATGATGCAGCGATGGAGATTAGTGCCTCATTTCATACGACTCATGTGTTGGAGATGGTAGCGAGAGCAAGGAAGAAAGCAACAGGCTCCATGTTTGTGACTCAGTTTCCAAAGTGAGTGAGTGAGGGAGGGAGTGAATAATGAATAATGAGTAGTGAGTAATGAATAATGAGTAAGACAATCAGCAGACATTATGTTTTTTATTCAGCATAAAACACTTGAAATGAAATGAACTACATCTGTTGTATGGCATTCAAATAGGTATCTGGCAGATGGTCTGTCAACATCTCTGGCAGTAACAGAATCCTCTCAAACGTCTCTCTATCGGCATCAGCCACCACAGATACAGCTTTCAGGCTCTCTGTCTGCTGCTGCTGCTCATTGTTTGCGTCTCTTTTTGTATCATCATCATCAGCATCATTCTTTTCTTTGGCACTATCATTCAAAGCCTCATCCATGTTCACAGCACTCTGTCCCTTGGGCGGAGGGTTCTGATCGGCCCTCTGATCTTCGTCCTCTTCTTCTATCGGAGGGAAAATCCAGAGGATACGACCCGGGGGGAATAAGAGTTCTGGTCCTCCTTCATTTAATACAGAAGCAGAAGAAGAAGTCAGCTGCTGGCGCTGGCGATCAGCACCACAAGAAGAAGAAGAGTAGGGTGGTCCCACCGTCTGTGCCAATCCGGTGCGCAGTCCACAGAGATCAGCATCGGGGGCCATGGGCAGTATGACATCATGCTCTTGTCTCAACTCCTCAGCCGCCACCCTCCAACTTTCGCCCCACTCTGTGGCATCCTCTTCTTGGTCGCTCTGCAGACAAAGGGGATGTGCTTCTGGCTGTTTTTGTTTTTGTCTCGCCAATTGGGTTTCGGGGGGCTCTTCACTGGCCAGGTCTATAATGGGGATCATCATCTTTCCGTCATCAACCCCCTCCTCCTCCTCCTTCTTCTTCTTCTTCTCCTCCTCCTCCTCCTCCTTTCTTTCACCATACTCGCTCGCAGGAGAGGGAGAGGTCGTGCCAGTGGGGGGGAGGACTGACGCCAAGCCTCGTTCCTTTACATGTCCTTCATCGTGCAATGCAGCAGCGGATTTGATGGGGCCCCAGGAGGGAGGTGGAACATCAGAGCTGCCCACTCCCAACAGTTTACTCTTCACTCTTTCCACAGTCTGCCGAACAGGACTGGCCTCCGACATCTCCATCAGCAGCTTCTCCACGCTGGCATAACTGAGGTGAGGCACGACATCGGCTCCTACTATCACACTGGTTACGCAGTCACTTGCCAGCTCCGCAAGTGATTTGGACATGACAGCCGCTGTGCCCATCGTCACGCATGTGACTGTCCCCAGATTCAGCGACGGTACATCATCGCCTCTGAGCAACATCGTCACCAGGGCGGCAACACCTCCCCCCAACGAATGTCCACACACCATGACCGGCCATCCTGGTACAATTTTTGAGGCCTGCTCCAGGGCATCCTTGGTGCTGCAATGGATGTATGTTGCAGCTGCAAATATTCCCTCATGCACAAACCCATCCACCCCTTGGAGGGACATCTCCAGCGGGTGTGCACTGAGATTGCTCAGCAAGTCCCCCGGCTCCAAACTTCCCCGAATGCTGACCACGACACATTGATGTGCCCTATCTATTGCGACATAATGCGTGGGACGATATACATCATTCTTCCACTGGCTATATAGAATATCGTCTGGGGCGATGCCTGCCAGAGCCGCCACAGCTTCGTTATTGGCGGCCACAGATGCACCGCTGGCAGCATTGAAGGTCAGAGATTGAAGCGTCTGTAATTTGATGTATGCCTCGACGCTGCTCACATGTCCTGCTGCCATTGCAAATCCATACGATGCGCGACTGTGCAGCGCTGCACACAGCAAGTCTTGAAGCAGTGTACGCCCAGGTCGTAGCGCAGATGGAGGCGATTCTTCATCCCCGGCAAACAACCGTCGTTCCGCCGCCTGACTTCGTAGCGTCCTGTATGCAGCAGTGTGGATCCTAGACAAAGCCATGGGAGCTGTTGGATCCCAGGGTACTAAATAAAGAAGCTGTCTCCTTTGCAACAGATCCAACACAAGCTTTATGAACCCCCGAATTGCCTTGCTCCTCCTGCCACTGTCTTCCTCTCGACGTTGTTGCACTGACACTGGCAGAGCTGACGCCTGTGCTGATGGGCCTTGGTCTTTTCTACGCCATTTCCTATGTCTCACACTATCTCCAAACCTCTGAGAAGACCTGCCGCCTTCTCTAGGGTTGTGGAGATGGCTGAACACCGTTGCATATTTCCAGCCACAATCATCTGTTGTTCCGTCGACGACGTACTCCCAGGCATCGGGATTGGCGACAGGACTGTCGCCGTCTACAAATAAAATGGGCGCATCGTTACCGTCTGTCCAAGATGGTTGGTCTAAAGCAGCAAGAGGCTCAGTCCATGCAATGCCAAAATAGCGTTGGTTTTCGAAAACTTCAGTGACGGGTTTCACCCCTGTCTTGTTGCCCCGTTGGGAAGGCAATTCACTGGACTGCTTGAAGCTTGGCAGCTTCGATAGCCATTCCATGACTGTCGGCTGTAATCCTTTTACACAGAAGCGAAGATTACGTCGCCTTGCAGCCAGAAAACTATACGTAACAATCTGACATCCAAGAACGCGATAGTCAGACGTAATCTGAAGACGTTGAAGCATTATTTACGTGTATCGTGCATGTTTACAATATTTGCGTTGGAAAAAATAGAAAAATCCTCGAGAATACAATTGCCTACTAAATAGATTCGTAGTCACTTGGAAAACAACCAGCGTTGCCACCCCTTCAACATGTCCAAAATGTGTATTGGGCTGTGAACGGGACGCTGATAACTGCCTCACCAGGGGTAGTACATGTTTCAGGAGGTCCTCCTCCTTCAGTGTTTGTCCTAGTAACTACTGCACTCCAGGGCACATTTCCCCTAATCATAAAAGTCCTCCATCTAGCCCAAGAAAATGTTTCCGGTCCAAGTGGACTGGGGTAATTGGCCCGACCTGTGTCCATCCAATATGTCCCAAGAAACTCCCCAGTGACTCGATCATTGACATCAAACCTTGGCAAACTGCTTATCCCATCATTATATGCACTTCCAAACCAATCAAAAGGCGGTGTGGTGACGGTAAAATTGAGACGACCTGTGACAATGTCCGACAGCGTAAGATCTGGATTACATGTAAAGTTTCTGACAGCACCAGGCTCAACATCTAATGTGAAAATTGGCGTCCAACCTTCTGTAGGCATCAAGGTCGTGGGGTCAATGGTGGCCTCGTCGATGTCGGGGCAGCCACTAGGATGAGCTGAAGGAAGGAATGGATGCGAAATGGGGAGGGTCATTGTCACTCAAGCTCAAAGTCTATTGATTTAATGGTGAGAGTACCTTGCTCTGGTGGAAATCCGACCAGTATAGGACTTCCAACGACGAAAATGGGCGCATTCGGTGGAAGAGTCGCGTCCTGAAGAAGAAGTCTGTAGGACCATGCTCCTCCAAGGGACAACAGGAAAAAGAACAACGCCTGAAATTTATGCATATTTCTGAAAATGAAGAAAAGGCGCGACCAAAGCAGTGGCAACTGATCATATAATCCAGTGGTAGTCTACGGGGAAGCTAGCATTCTCTGCTTCAGAATATCCGTCCAAGAGGGCTGCGATGTTATTTGGTTTCATGTACCTACAATCGATATGTCGATGCACATTATTTCTCAAATTTATTTAGCATATATTACACTTCTAAAGCGTCCAAGACTTGTCGCACGTCATCTTGATCAGCTGCCAACAGGTCCAACCTTTCTTTTGGTACTACATCACTCGCCCTGCCTTCATCACAGTCCCATCTGAACAGCATGCCAATCACCAAGGCATACTTTTCCGGACTGCATCTGTGGATGATCTTATTGAGTAGTGCACTCCTCTTTTTCCGTGACGTTTCATGCTCTTCTGCCCCAACATTAGTGGTGAACACCATCTTGGCAAACCTGTGAAGTACCACATCGCCCGCCATGGATCCAGATTCGAGGCACCATGTGATCGTACCTTCTTCTACCAACCTCAAGTAGGTATCCACTGCATTCTGTGTCTGGACACCATTCTGAACTGTGCTACCTACAGGAGGAGGTTCCAGGTAGGTACATGCATCTCCTATGCACTCAGAAAGGGAGGGCAATATGTGGAGGGCGTTGCCCTCTGCCAACGTTACCAGTGCCTCCAGTTGCACCGACTCAGAAGCCATGTCTCTTCTCAACATCAGAGCAGCACACCTGCCGAACATTGGGTCTCCGAATGAAGTCGCTGCAAAATTCTGAGACAATCGCTGAGCCTCCACCAGAGACCACTTTTCAACTTTGTCACTCTCGCAGACCAGTCGGTAGAGTGAAGACTTCACAAGAGGATGGCGCCAACAATCCTCTTCAGCTCTGTCAAACACGAGCAACACAGCAGACTTAATGGATTGAGGGGGGATGACCCCTAGTGCTTGGTACCTACATGCTGCAAACAAACCACACCCCATGGCAGCCGATGGTTCACTGGTAGGACAGTTTGCCTTATGTGGCAGACTGAGGAGGGCTTCTTTGACCATCCAGTCTACCGGCAACGGCAATCTCGACCCATGCGGCATAGACACCGCTACTGAGGGTAAGTTTATATGACTGCTGCCAGAAGAGGAGATATTTTCTTCGTCTTCTCTGTTCTCTGGTACAAGACCCAGCCACCCCGCTACCCATCCAGCCCGCAGGTCCAGCCTGAGTGTTTCAAGTGATGGGACACTGTCAAAATCAGCTGCTCCTTCCAGCACACTTTGCAACACATCAGGTGAATAAAGGAATGCAAATGCATCCAAAGCCGTTGCTTCTTCTCCCGGAGGCAACAGCGTCAGTAGTTTGAACGCAATGGACGCCTTTGTCGTGGGCGGCGTTGTAGCGCCGCTTTGGACATGTCGTAGTGCCACAAGGAGTGCTCGGGCTACAGGTAATTTGTGTGATTGCATGCCGACCATGTCCCATGGTTGCAGCAAAACTGTTTCGCCAACATCACTGTCCATACAACACTCCAAGCAGGCCTCCATCACGGATTGGGACAGTCGAGATGCGTCGGCCAGGCTCCCGAGTGCCACAAGCAAGTGGATGACAGCCACAGCCAAATTCAATACATAGAGATGTGGTGCCTTGGGTTGTTTATTTTGATTATGGACCAGAGCATTTTGTATTGAAGCTATGTAGCCTTCCATGTTGGCAAGAGCACCTTTAATGAGTGAAACACGACACCCAGCAGCATGAATGTATGCCAGCAGATAGTGTAGAGCAGCAGCTATACAAGTGTCCAGTGCAGCATCCCCTTCCCCTATGCTGCTGTATGTGTTCAACCAAAGCAGGGCATGCTGTGCTATGGATTTACTGCATTGATCAGACATTCCACTGTTTGACCCCGTGGATCTGCAGATAACAGCGGCAGTCAGGAAGACCTCCCTCGTACTGTCCCACCTTTCAACCGGAGGAGTGAAGTATCGAACGAGAGCACTGAATGCATCCTCCATAGAAAAGTGATACTGATTGTGCAGGGCCATAGCTCTCCACAGTCGTAGACTTTCGATGTCACCACTGAGAATGGATGGACAGTGGTGCATTCCAAGTCCGCAATCATTGATGATTGAGCAATTTTTAGAGGAAGCTTGAGCCAAACTTCTCACAACTTGACTACTCATTCGTGCATCCATTCCCTTCAAAATGCCAACCATGCCTTTTGCCTGCAAGACCAACTCTGCACAGTCTTTTCCAGCATGGCAACATGCCAAGAGAATCTGAAGGCATGGCTCCACAGCACTCGACACCTGCAAGGTGTCAAGGACGTATACAATCCGTTCTAAAAGGTGCATATTGAGAAGGCCGCTTAATGGATCTATTTTTGCCAATTGTTTCTCATCTATTTGTTCCTCATCATCTCCTTCTTCCTGTTCTGTTTCCTTGACAGTCTGGAGGTCCAAAGGGGCAGGTATCCAAGCAGATGCCACATCTTGTCGTTGCATGTGCCGTACCGCCACAGCAGGCCAGCATAATAATGGCATTGAGTCTGCCTTCTCCAACACATGTGTGCTTTCCTTGGTAGGGCCCACTAATGCTGCAAGTGCAGTTGCTGCTGCAGAGATGACTGGTGGGGTGCTTTCATCAAATGTCGCGCGCAATGAAGTGACGAGATTCTCAGCATGCAGGGCATATCTCCAGAAGTCTTCCCATGTAAATGCTGCCTTTTCCAGCTCCTCTGTGCAGCTGTCCCCGGACGTGAAACCTAAATGTCGGCTCCTGCACCGCTTGATTACAGCAGTTATCAATCGAAGCGCTAGTAACCGCTGTTGAAATGCTGTGCTTCGGGATAATTGAAGAGCTTCGTGAAGTGTATAGCCAGAGGGGACGAAGCCTTCATCAATTCGCAATATGTCCCTGCTTGCAACATCTTGAGCAGGATGAGTCGCTGCCTGGTCGTCTATCACCTCGATAATAGCGCCATTGATATTGAACCGTATCCTAGCTGCTAAATGTGTTGAAGGATGTGAAATGGGGTTATCCATAACTGCTTGCGGGCCTTTCCGTTGCAAGACAGGTTTCTGAGCGGTGATGCCAGCGGGGGGTTGCACAAGCTTCTTCTGTCTTGCTCTGCTTGTTAAATACTCGACGGTGGCTGGATTGAGGCGAGACAGCAATTCCGTTTGAGCCTCTTCGATCTCTTTAGGAGACATCGCAGCAAGCAGTTGTCTATTTTCTTCCTCAATAGAAGAAGCTGCCTCCCCTGTTGTTTGAGAAGTGTTGCTTGTCATTTCATCCGGTGTGGTTCCTTTCCGACTCAATGAAAACTTAGAGGCTTTTCGATGTACAGCTTCTGGAAATGATACTGGAGTCGCTTTTAATTGTGGAAGAAGAATGGCTGTATTCTCGACAGGCCTTTCTTGGATTTCGCCCAGGATAGATGAGTTACAGCCCAGATCAGTGGAACTGGGCGGTGGAGAAGGGGCGGTGTCCTGTGGCAATGTGGAACGGCTCACCCGAGTGACGCTGGCTGATGGTTTACGACCCGAAATGTGCATCTGCTCTTGAAAGTGTAACAGCTCCGCCTCATCTTCCAGCCTTCTCTCCTTTTGAGGATGCATTGATCCGAAATTGCAATCCACAACTCTACGGGGGCATTATGCAACGTTGCTGTTCCAACGTCATTAAACAACCTCAAAGTGAAAGCTAATTGAAGTTGCATTCAATTTCTTCGCTCACAATGCGCGCAATTCCATCTGACTCGTCCGCTAGCCAGTCTTAAGATCTGTTGGAACGGGTTAGTACAGTATTTTTGATCTGTTTGTAAGAGGAAGGAAAGCATCATCCAATATTTTCGTGCGTTTATTAGTCACTTTGTCACCTTGATCACGCATCCGATCAATTCAAGTTTAAGCGCCTATTAATCAGCAGTCCTTTCCTCCTCTCTCTCCTACCAGTCAATTTATCAAGAATTTAGTATATAGATATATGGCCCAACCAAACGAAGGTGGAGCCGCTGCTCCGGCACCTGCTGGCGGCCAACAGCCCCAACAACAACAGCGGGGTGGCTTCATTCAAGGAATTGTCCGCATGGTTGTCATGTACCAGTTGTTCAAGATGTTTACAGGTGGCAGTAAGCCCACTGAGAAGAATCTAGACGGATCGGTATTTCAAATCGCACCAAGGTTCTACAAGAACAATCCATTTGACATCTACTTGTACATCGATGAGCAATCTCGATGGGCTGATGCTCCCACTCAAGGGGATCCCGTCTGGCAAGTTAAGGATATGCCCTTGGCAGGAAAAGGAGTATCTGTTGGGGAGAGCATTTTGTATCGGCCAAGTCCAACAGTCCAAGCAAATGGCAGCGTTTGGGTTCACACAGTCTTCACCCCCCCAGGAACATCACCTAACTTGAGCGCTGATGATTTTGATCCTACAGCCACTTTTGGACGCTCGATGCAATTAAATAGATGGTTTAAAAAGCCTAAATCTAAGGAGGGAACGCACCTTTTGACTGGTAAAAATGCCACAGATGATGATAATGGCGGTGAAAACTCCACAAACCCCAATGACGATGGAGAGTACGCAGGTGATGATGAAAAGCCAATCTTGTCCTACTTGCAGCAAAACATTACCATTTCTATGTTGGATGAATTCAACACATACCCTGGTAAAACTGTGCCTCCCCATATAATGAAAGTGATAGACATTGAGCCGGAGAGCGCTCAGTACTGGCCTCACATATGGTACAATGACTTTTGGAATCTCAGAGAGTACCTCATTCCTGTGAATGAGACTTTGAAGGAGGTCACTTTGTATGTCTCAGTAGAGACCATCAACACATGGAAGTATGCACTGTTCACCCAAGTGGAGAGTAGTTTCAGTATGCAGCAAAGTCTTGGAGCAATGGGCGATGGCGAATCCGATGATGTGAAGAAGATATTTTTGGAGGGAAATCCATGGTTGCTCACGCTGACGATGTGCGTGTCTACGTTGCACTCTATCTTTGACATGCTGGCATTCAAGAATGACATTGGTTTCTGGAAGAACAACAAGTCCATGGTGGGGCTGTCTGCTCGAACCATCTTGATAAATGCCGGATGCCAATTGATTATTTTCTTGTACCTCTTGGACAATGAAACTTCCATGGTAGTTTTGTTTTCTACCGGCATTGGTACCTTGATTGAGTTCTGGAAGGTGACAAAAGCCATGGATGTCAAAATTGTGCCAGGACCTCCTGGCTCTTTGCTCCCATGGAGGGTGAGCATCAAAGACCGAGCATCCTACTCAGAAAGTCGTACAGCGGAGTACGATGCGACTGCTATGAGGTATCTCAGTTATGCCTTGTACCCATTAGTATTCGGATACGCAGTGTATAGTTTGGTGTACAAGCCCCATAAGTCGTGGTATTCTTGGGTGCTGAACAGCTTGGTGGGTGCAGTGTACATGTTTGGATTCATTCTCATGTGTCCTCAATTATATCTGAATTACAAGCTGAAGAGCGTGGCACACTTGCCATGGAGACAAATGACTTACAAGTTTTTGAATACTATCATAGATGATTTGTTTGCGTTCATCATCAAGATGCCATGGTTGCACAGGTTGTCAGTCTTCAGAGACGACCTTATCTTTTTGATATATGTGTACCAGCGATGGATCTATAGAGTGGATAGGACTAGAGTAAATGAATTTGGATGGTCAGAGGCACAACCAGAAGAAAATGAAAAGCAAGAGGATGAGGGCGCACCAGCTGAAGCAGAGAAAATGGAGTCTAAGAAGGACCAATAGAAGAGTGGATGATATGCATGCTGTGCTAGGTCAGAGGGAATCAAAGTGAGGAATCTCCAGGAGGGAATCTTACATGGTGTCATGTGGTGTAATATTCTTGCCAAGATGCCGGAATTTTAATGGAATGTTTTTCAAAAGGTACAATGGCTCTTGAAAAACCTATTACAAGATGAAATGTTGTATAACTTGCATCAACGTCGAGTAGTTGTGTCCAATGACAGAGGCTGCGATCAACCAGTATAATAGGAGGAATACCTTTCAAGTGAAGAAAGTTCAAAGCTCTCTCGACCCCAAAGCGAGAGATTTTAAGAACCAAGGAAGCGAAAGCAGCTCTCCTAACTCCTTAGGCAGTCCAACTGCTCCGATTTCAGTCACCAGACTTCCGAGTCTTCAATCGAATCCGTCATTGGGTTGGGAGGCAGGCTCTCCACAGGTACGTCAATTTACAATTAAAGTTCCACAAATAGTTCAGCGTGTCACTTATTCAAATATGCTCTTTCCAGGCTGTAATCTGGCCAGAACTGCCTACGTGGCCAGCCAAAAAAAAGATGCCCCCACCGGATACTGATGAAGATGAAGGCAGCCGCTCACCAGGGTACCCTCCACACGACCAATACCCATCCCGAGGCGGTTCCCCAGTAGCACATCCTGTTTACTGGCCACCTCAGTACTATCATGCCCCTCCCGAATATTATGATATGCACAGGGCAGGATCTCCTCCACCTTTCCACGGCCATGGGTCACCCCCCATTCCATCTGGGTATGTTCAGGTTCCAGTGTATGGGAGTATGTATGGTAGCTCTCCACCATACACTCATCCTCCAGGATCTTCTCCACCGTATGGCAACTATCCATACTACCCTGTCCATATGCCACACCAACCCCCACCCAGTGGCCCATCTGGTAGTTCCCCTGAAGAAAGCTCTGTCCCAGCGTCTCTCACCAGGCAATTGTCCGACATGAACTTGAATTCCCAAGGGAAGGCTGTTGAAGGCAGAGCGAGTGCTCGCATTGCAAGATCCACAAGAGCTGGAGGTGAATATGACCCTAAGAGCTTTGAGTTTAGGGTTTCAGAAGCAGAGTCAGGGGTTGATGAGGCCAGGACCACACTCATGATCCGAAATCTGCCCAACAGATTCACATCTGAAATGCTGCTGGCTTTATTAAATGAAGCTGGCTTTGATGGCACATTCGACTTCTTCTATCTCCCAATGGATTTCAGATCGGGATGCAATTTAGGTTATGCGTTTATCAATTTCGTGCACGCTAGTATCACAGCAGATGTCTATAGAACATTCCATGGCCAGCGGTGGGAAGAAGAGAAAGAACAGTTGAGCAAGGGCGAAGCTGTATCTAGAAAAGTAGCTGAAGTTACATATGGACGTGTACAGGGCAGAGATGCACTAGTACAACATTTCAAAAGCGCTAGATTCCCTTCTAATGATGCATCCTTGATGCCTTTAGTCTATAGGGTGAATAGTGAGGGAATGGCACTGGATCCCCTCTCTTTGCATGCCTTTTTGGCATCCATTGGGAATTCCCCAGACAGCACTTCCAGCAGTAGTAATAATGAATAAATGTTGATATGTTATCCTGTAAAAATATACTTGCAAGATTGGTCAAATTGGGGCATGGCCCAGTTCACACTGTGGTAAAGTGCCCTCTTGTGTACGAGGTAGGGCGCTCGTGCGTACGCTATTTAAGCCACCTAAAGTTGCAAATTAATATTATAAATCATTCAGATAGTCCGTAACATCATACAACGGATTCCCACGCATAAACGTTTTGAGACGAACATCTTTATATATGGCAGCCGCAAAGCCTTATCACGTCAAGCTCTTGATAAGTAACAAATATGCGTATGGTCAGATTGTTAATATGTTAGATGGCAATATCGTAGCAGCGGCATCGACCATAGAAAAGGGACTCAGAGAAGGGTTGACGTGTTCTGCTGTCTCAAAGGAAGCCTGCACCAAGTATGTTGTTTGAGTGGCGACACACCTTTAGTACATATTTTATAATCCACAAACAAACAAATAAACAGACACTCTAACGCTTACGTTCCTTCCTTTTAATACGTTACAGGGTAGGGGAGACATTAGGAGACCGAGCAAAGGCAAGAGGAATAGACAGCGTTCATTGGCAACGTAACCATGGCCAGAAGTACCATGACAGATTAGCAGCAATTATAACAGGAATACAAGAAAAAGGGATTCAAATGGTGTAACATTAACTATTTTTTCAACATGTTTTTGCATTCCTTGCAATACCACTTGCCTTTTGGTCTGTTTTCAGGAGTCAAGCCGACACATCCAAAATGGAACCATTCGATTGGACAATCTTGATTCTCGCAGGCAATCATCTCCCCATATGATATACGCTTACAATAGCAATATGTAGGCTCTGTAGGGTCTGCATGTGCTAGCGCAATCTTATAAAGCTCTTCATCTGTAAGTGACGTAGGTGGGGCACCGTCTTTCCTCTGCCTTCTTTTACCATCCTCTGCTTGAGATGTGCTTCCAGGAGCAGGAGGTAGTCCTAATCTTTGTCGTTCTTTTGCAATATCAGCATCAAATGCCTCTAAATCTTTGTCAAGCTTCCTGATGTGACCGTCGATGAAATCGTAGACTTGCTGCGCCCTGGCAAGTTTCTCTTCAGACAGCCTGATCATTTCATTGATGTTGCCTTCAATTCGTTGAGTTACCTCTGGATTAGGTGCAACTGAGACTTTAGAGCGCTTTGAAGGCGGTCCGACTTCAGCTTGGCGCTCAGCCATCTCTTTGAGTTGTTGCAAGTGGTCTGCGTCAACTTGCTGCTGCAGCACATGGGTCAGCTGATCTAGTTCTCTCATGCCAGCAAAATGCCTTTCCAACTCTTTAGGCACGTCTGAAACACCTTCAATGAAGGCACGGAGGTAGCTTGTCATACTTTACTCAGGGGGGTAACCCACTTTGATTATGTACAACTGGTGATGGGTTACGAACTGAAGAAATATACTACACAAGTCTTTTACTGAATGGCATTTAATATTTAACTCTTATAATATACATATTGATTCTGCAAGGTGTCGCCTTGGAAACAAGAAAATTCCCAGGAGGCCACTTCAAAGGAATTCCAAGGGAAGATTATTATTGGTCAGGCACTTGAAATGTCTCATAGCAACAGTGAATATGTAGAGCTTAGTGTTTTCATGAGTCCCATGGAAAGAAGCACGTAGGGATACACACGGTAATCAGAGCTGGATGGTGGGGCAGGAGGAGCAGATCTATCCATTGTACAATAACAGTCTACACGGCCAATGGCGGCGCCTGGCGGCCATGCAGCTTCAGTACAGCGCAGATCACCTGTCACATTGTTCTTAGCTAAGCATGTTTTCTTGCACCAGGCATAGCAGTCAATGCATGTCACAAGGGGACATGTAAATGTCAGGTCTTTTGGTGGTGGACTGGAATTTTGGGAAGGACTGCCGGCGACTGAATAGGCGAAGCCGGACCACAATAGCGCAGCCATTGTGAGAGCGTGTGTGCGCATTATTTCGTAAAAATATGGGGAATATCGTGTCAATAATGCTGCTTTTCGGATGCTTAAAAAACAGGGACCCCACAAAGTCAGCAAATATGCCTACTTGCACAGATGTGCTCGCTTTCTAAAGCTTTACAAAACCAAATTTAGCTGCAAATGCTCCAATGAAAATATTTTAATGCCCCCTCCAATGGTAAATGTTTTCATTCATTTTGGGACGCGAACTGTAAATTTAGCAGATGGTTGCGAGGCAATTGCGGGGGCGCCCGAATTTCGAAAAGGACATGTATAAACGTAGATCTACTGGGGCGCTCATGTCGGTTTCCATATATCGTTAAGTTATATACGCTCATGCTTTTCTGAAGCTAGTTCGAGCATAAAAGAATTGTCGCTAACTAACTTTCATATTCGTATAAAACGCCGCATTGCATAACAATGCCTGACGCAGACAAGGAGCAACCCAAAGCTAAGGACTCTATGGTTAAGAAAGGGAAGAAGGCTGCTTGCGCGGTGGGCAAGTGTGCTGGGGATACTTGCAAAGGTATGTAGATTGGACTATGCCGCATGTCTTCACCTAGTTGATACTGTTAGCTGAAAGGATATGGGTGTGGTTATCTTCCTGGGGTGCTATTACACCATTGAAGGGTGTCACAAAGTTTAGATAGCTGAAGTGGTTTTGCACAACCCGTCTCCGTTCTAGGTGGAGTGGTTACCAGAGGCTACCAACTGATATTCTTTTACACGTGAATCTTTTTCAGGTTTTCGCGACTTTGTGATTCGTGGTAATGTGGTTGATTTAGCTGTTGCCATTGTTGTGGGTACCTCATTCACAGCGCTGGTCAATGCTTTTGTACGTGATTTCATCACCCCCTTAATCGCGGCTATCTTCCAGGGCCAAGACTTCAGGTACGTGTTGTTTTCCTAGTGTGCTCCTTTGACAAATTTGAAGGGGTTGTCTGCTTACTGGCTATATGACCCCTCGCACTGAACACAGTACGCTCTACTTTACTATTAATGGCTCACAGGTAAGTTAATTTTTTTATCTCAGAATGCATAAAATAGCTGTTGCTCACTGAGCTTGAATTTTTTACATGTAGTTTTTCTATGGTGATTTTATCAATTACTTGATTACATTCCTGATCAATTGTACGGTTTGTTACTTTGCCATTGTACTCCCGGTGAATAAGCTAAATGCCCTTGTATTTCCTAAGGAGGTGGTGACCAGGGAGTGTCCAGAATGTTTGTCTGCTGGATTACCAGCTGAAGCAACTCGATGCAAATTTTGCGGTGTCCAGATCGAAAAAAAGACAGTCGAGGAGGTGCTCTCTGAAAAAACTGGGGAGCCTGGAGATGAAAAGGTAGAGAAAATATAGTATCATCTTTTCTCATGCAAAGACTGCTCAGACGACCTTCAAAAGAATGTTGAAATAAAGTGACCAAGATCTGTCCAATGAAAGTAGCAGCCCACAACCTATAGAAGCTTACAGTGTTGAACATCTTTGCAACAAGTTAGCATATCACTATGAATACTTGGTTCGTTTCTCTGCACGCTTGACGGCCTGACCCTTTTCAACATACTTTTTCTTTCTTTCTTCTTTATTGTGTACTGTACGCCAAGCCTCCTCAGCCTCTTGCCTCTTCCCCAGTTTTACTTTACTACGCTCCCTTTGCGCCCGTCTTAACTCTGCCTTTTTATTTCTGATGGCATTGAGCTGCTGTAGCAATGTAACCTTGCGCCTTTCTGCAGGCTCCAACACCACCGCTCGACGCTGCTCCAGTGTGGGTTTCCTACGTTTGCTTTCTAACTTTGGTTTGCTCTTGAAGGGCAATAAAGCTTGCAGCGATGTAGGCACTTTAAGTGGATTAAATTTCCTCGGTCCCCGATTGATGGGCCTATATAAGGAATCCGACTCTCTTGGAGCCCCAATTCCAGCCTCTCTGCGGAGCTCGGCTGTAGTTCTCACACCCAGCCAACCAGCTTTCTCTGAAAATGAAGATGGACCCTTATCAGCATCTCTTTCAGAAGAAGATGGGTCAATCATTTCTTTGGCATGCTTCTTCTTTAGTAAACGCTTATTGAGCATGCCAATGTCTTCATAATAACCCAACCCCTGGCTGCCTGCCTTGAAGACAAAACCTTTTCGAGCACCCATGAATTTGAACGCAGGGTGGAAATCAATTTCAGCATCGTCGTCATAGAGCTCATTGATCTCAACTTCTGTCTCTTTCTTATGCGGTTTGGCCTGCCTCTTATGTACTTCAGCTGTTGGAGCTAAAAGAGTGGCCACTATTGTTGAGAACTTGGGAATATCCACTTGCACCCAGGCCCTCAAGAAGACAATGTCGCTCAAAAGTGGCTTGTCTTCAAATGTGGCTCTATAACTGCCATCACGCAACCCCTCTCCAGCCCTCAAGGCCTTTTTAATGGTGCCTCGTATTCCAGAAACAGTCCTTATGGCTGCACCCTCAAACTTGGCAGCTTCCAGCTGACTATTGAACATGCCTTGTATGAATGCAGTGTGTCGGTGTATCTTAGCAGGGGTACCTACCAACTTGAGTTTCTTGACAATTTTCAGCGACGCATCTAGCTGCAGCACAACACCGGTTGCAGCAATTCGCCAGTGTGCGCTCTGAGAGTCGAGCTTCTGCACACACAGCACGCCAGTGGATGGAGGTGCCAAGGGTCCCCAAACTGCAGCCAAGCAATGCATATGCTCTGGCGAGTATTTCAGCATTCTATGCCGACCATTGTTGTCTTCGATAGCATAGATGGGGAGGGATTGGAATCGCCTCCAACCAATTGAAAAGATAAGTGGGTCCCTGTTCTTAAGTACCTTGGGAAACCATCTATGGCGCTTGAGCCTCACCTGCATCATACCCATCGCCTCTTCCCCTTGTCCCAAACCACCCACTAGTATTGGAGTGCGGGGGTCGTAGTTTTCAATCATCTCACATGGCAGTCCATTGAAGCGTACCCGGACATACACACCTGGTCGGTGCCCCTCCATGATCACTCTCTGATTGGGATTCAGTGCATCCATGGCTGCCTTTGTCTTTGCCACTCTTTCAGACATCTCCTTCTTCATGGCATCATAATAGGTCTCGCCTTCTTCCTCATCATCATCTTCTTTTCCTTTCTCCTTTTTCTTCTGTGACATTCCCATTGCCTTGGCGCCCCCACCCTCATCATACTCCGAGTCAAATGCAGCCTTCTTTGCCAGTTTCTTCTCTGCTATTTCTTCAGCCTCAGTGGCAGCAATGGCAGCAACTGCGGCCCTTGTTGCAGGGTCTGCACTGCCAGCATACTTGACACCAGTTTCAAGGTCTTCAAAGTCTCCAAAGACTTCATTGTCTTCCTCCTCATCAGAACCTTCCTCAGCAGCAGGACGTGCAGCCGCTCTGGCATTGCCTTGACCCCAATCACCAGTCACAAATCTATTTCTAAGTTTTTCGGCAGCCCCTTCTTCTGCCCACAGCTCCAATGAGACGGCTGGTACAAATGATCTACTGCTATCCAATGCATTCATCACATCCAATGCAGTGCCATTCTCCTCATCATTTCTGTCGCCATGCTTCTTGATCTTGAAAAGCTCGCCCTCATCCTCGGCATCCTCGGATTCTTCATAAATTTTCTGGAGTTTACTCCCATCAGCTATAGCTCTTGTTCCATACACAAAGTTTTGCAGATCTGCAGCTCTTGTGCTAAACAGGGCAGCAGCTCTCTCGAACATTGCCGCCTTCCATGGTGCTATATTTGACAGATCCTCATTATCTTGAGCTTCACCCTTTTCTTCTTCGTCCTCCTCCTCCTCCTCCTCCTCTTCTTCTTCTTCTTTGTCACTATCACTCAGACCGCTCAATAACGCTACACCTGCTTCTGGGAAAATAGCACGCCGGCGGACTCTGCCACCACCAGCTGAAACGAGCTCTTCCACTGGTTGTCCTACTACAGCTTGATTTTCGTCCTCATCCTCATCTTCCTCATCGCTGCTACTCATCAGAGACTCCTCATCACTACTATCGCTCTCATTATCATCGCCTGTCGGCTCCTCGTCTGACATAGACGCTGTCTCACGTGCAGAGGTTACATCTGCTCCAGTCAAATCTTGACCCCCAGCAAAGAGTTTAATCCTTGCCGCCTCTAACTTCTCGTCCATCCCCAGCTTTGTAGCGTGCAGTTCCCGCACCATGGCTTCTCCCTCAGCAATGCTGCCTGGAATCACACCCTGAGCCGCGGCGCCTGGACTGCTGAATTGAACCTTCCAATCCGGTATGTCGATGTACATGGCGTCTTTATCGTACAACAGACTACCTACATCGCTCATTGGAGCATAAATGAGACGTTCTCTTTCATTGAGAGAACGCTTTTTCAGTTGAGAAGGCAAGGGACAGGGATCTGGAAGGGAAACGATCTCGCTCACCGGAAAATCGCCAACACCAGCTATATGAACCTTGGCTCCCTGGCGCCAATTAGCCCCTCTAACGTACCCATACAAAGTCACGTCTCTGTCAGCCTTGGGATTGTCCTTCAAAGCCCCAGGGGGTGTGACATCCTCCAACCTATCTGCCAAGAGATATGGGTGCGCTTGCCTCCACTGTAGAGGACGAAATTTCATTACGCTAATGAATCTGGCCAAATTATGGACCTCTCTCTTGAGGTATTTGCCATGTTTGATTCCAGACAGGTAGAAGAGCTTGGCACCTTGGTAGATCTCAGTCCAGAATCTATGTTTCAAAGCCTTTTTTGTTTTCTTCAGTGCCTTAACGTCTGTAAAGCCATCTAAATGTGTTAAGACCCCCATTACCTTAGGGAAACCATGGACTTGGAGAATATTTAGGAATTCAAAGGTCTCCATTTCGAAGCCAAAGCTGCCATCAATGAGAAGCAGTACCAGATCAGCAAATTTGGCAGCATCCATCATGGAGCCTAGATCCTGTGGGCATTCTATGAAACTCAAGCGGCGGGCCTTGCCTGCTACCAATGTGACTGGTCCACGGGGATCATTAACATCCTGTCGAGTGTAATGCTTTATGAGGCCTTTGATCAGTGTGGTCTTACCAACGCCCGGGGGACCATGGACAAGTATGATATATGGGGGTGGCTCTTCAGCAGGACGCTCAACCATTGGCACATGCATGCGGCGTTGTTCCTTTTCTGCAGTGCGAGCTTGCTGAATCTTTGCTTTGCCCCGCGAAGAGAAGACAAAAGCCCTGGGGTTTTGTTTCCTCGCCTGCACGCACACCGCATGGACCAGGAGTCAGGAGGCGGCAAACATGAGAGAAAATAGCGAGCAACATAGACAGTTCAAACGCGAATACAATCATACCTGGTCATCATCTAGGACGCCCTTCTTTTTCTTTTCTGCGGTCTTCCTCTTGACTGCTTTGCGACCTGATTTGGGCTTGCGATGGGCTTTACCCTCGGCCATTTAATATAAACTGCTCAATAAAATATATCCTAGAGATAAGTATAACTCATCCTTGGCGCTTTCGTAGGACCCAAACCTGCCTTATAACAATCGAGTCTGTATTGATGCATGCAAGATGGAGTTATTAGGAGACAATGCATACATATAAAAGTTGAATATTCATAATACAAGTTATGCAGACCGAAATTTGAAATCCCATCCGAAATTGAATGAATTTGTTCTTGAACGTGCAAACCATGCAGGTGAACCATCTTGGACCGACCAAGTCAATATTCTTCAGAAGCAGAGCCTGCACTCATATTACATAACCGGAAAAACATGCCATTGCGGCAAGTTCTCAACCTCAATTGTATTGAAATTGTTCTACGGCTTAATCAAACTCCCGAAAGTGGACAAACGAGCCTTGGCGTCCTTGACAAGGGAGACATCCAGTCCATGTGACAGCGTTGCAACTTCGTTATTTTCTCACAATTATACCTGAACGAGCTGCTGGCCAAGTTTAACTTTCCAACACAGAATGTCTGTGCAAAACAAAGCTCAAGGAAGCCCCACGATGAGTGGCAAGCGGACTCGACGTGCTTTGAGCTGGAAGAAAATTCCCCAAATAAGCGACTCTATTGACATTTCTTCCCAAGTGAGTGAGAACACTACGACTCATATTCATTGCGGCAATGGCTCGAGCAAAAATTTTCCCCATTCCAATTTTTTCCTCTGACGCAGTCCCTCCTCCTTTGCGCAGCCAACATACACTGATTTGATCGCATTCGTCAAAGCCATGGGCCGAAAAACGGCAGCCTTGAGCCATTTGCAGACATTTCTAGACAACACTTTGGAAGAGAGCAGAGATCAACCAATGGTCGAGCGCTTATGCAGTGCACCAGATGGTCCTGCTGATTTGGAGGGTCTCCCAACAATGGTGATAGTCGCTGATGCGATCGGAACGCTTTCAGGGCTTGCGGAGACCTTGGCGTCCGTTGACATCGATTGTTTCGCAGTGTATCCCCCAGCAAGCTTGTCAGTTCAACATATTTGGCGAGTGGACTCCATAAATCAACTTGCAACCGACTGTCTGACAGCAGTTGATCCTCACCTGGACTGTCGCCATAAAAGCCCGCTCGTTATCGGAGGCGTTGGACATGGTGCTATAATTGCTCATGAGATGGCTTTGCAGCTCCAGTCTGCAGGAACACCTCCAAGAGCATTGGTACTCTTTGAAGGACGTAATGTAGCCGCCAATCCAGACGCAGACATACAATGGCTGCCTTTGGAAGCGAGGGATACGCTGGCGCAGGTGGCGACTGCTCTGCATCCAGTCATTAGATCCGTTGGAGGCAGAGCTCCCCTGGGGGCAGTTGCTGCGAGGTTGGCTAGCCTTGATGGATTCGAATCACAAATGTCATACTTGCATTCCTTAGCTCCTCCCTCCTGCAAGGGCACCTGGGGGCATCTGTTGCAGTCAGCACTGTTGAGACTGGCTTATTTCAAAGCTTTAAGTCATAAGTATCTCCCGGGGGACATATACCCAGGCAGAGCAATGGTTGTGACGATGAAAGATGAATGGAGAGAGCCTGCCTCTTTGTTGGATGGACCTGCGGGGTCTTGGCGCTCAATTTCTAGGGTTTTACAACCGGTATCTATTCACACACTGTCAGCGTGTGGAGCTGCTTCTAATGGTCAGCACATACAGGAAATTTTGATCCATGCGGCAAATATACGGAGTGAATGTACTGAACTCAGCATTATCCATGCCTCGGCTACGCCAGACTTAACTCTGGAAAAGAGATCAGCAGAAGAGTTGAAAAGGAAGCGAACGCGTTGCTTGGTGCTGCCATTGAACCGTCTGTGTCCTGAATTGAAATCCTTGACTTTGGCTGACAGTGCAAGTAGTTTGGTCACTCCAACCCCCATGAGCAGGATCCCAGTGTTTCTGATACACTCTGAGCGAGGGGACATAACAGCAACGCAAAGAGAATTGGCAAGAGCTTTGCCTTTTCCGATGTATGGCTTGGCGATGGGGAGCGAAGCAGGCCGATGTAAGAGCTTGGTCAGCATGTCAAGACACCATGCAAGGGCTATTCAGGCTGTATCTCCCTCCGGCCCATACATCATTGTTGGAAACTCCATAGGGAGCGTACTGGCGCATGCCGTAGCATGTCGCCTCCAAGAATGCGGCATGCAGACTGCTCTCATATTATTAGATGGACCGGCTGTGATACCTACCAGCATGCCTTTGCACTCTCCAACCATGTATGCACTGTATAATTTCCTACAGGAAGTGGCAGGGCTTAAAGGGAGCATAGGTGAATTTGTAGATACATTACATGCTGCTGGTGGGGCGGAGGAACAATTTGAGTTTCTGGGCTCCTACAAAGTGGATGCTGAAAATGAGCATTGGGACCCTGCCCTTTATGCGTTGCTAGACAGGGCCTCAATCATGGAGAAGCTGCTTGCGGAGCACTGTGTCGAAGTGGAGCATAGCCCTGAGTGGTTCGATGGACCTACTGTGATGCTTGTGCCTCAAGGGGAACTAGGGGAGCTATTTGTGGAGGCGAGTAAGGATGGAATTGCGGCAGAGTCAATAGTTAGAATTGCCCTACGATATGCTCATACAGAGTGTTTGAAAACAGAGACAGGCAGGAAGTCTGTCGTCAAGGGACTTACGGAGGCTGTGGAGGGGCTCATTAGAAAAAAGTACTAATACTACTCGTTTATAAATGTCTTGTAAGAAGGATGATGGAAGGGTTGAAGTTTATAAGAGCTATTCTTACCAGAAAGAGAATTTGATTGCCAAGCTCAGGGCACATTGCTGGGACAAACCGAAATAACGCACTGTGCTCGAAAGGGCCCCACTGAAAGATACGACCTCCAGCGTGCGCCTCGGGGTTCAACAGTTCAGTAGAATGAACACATCTATCAAAATTACTGTATGTATAATTTCAAAACTTGTGACGCTCCTTTGTACTTGAGAAAGTCTGCGTTCTTTGAACTGTAAAGGTTGTATAGTAGCTGTAATTTCACTCCTGTATCTGTAAACTAGACGCAATGGACTTTAACCCGGTTCAAAACCTCGCCAATGCAAAGCGAGAGTTTGGAGAATATGGAGGATGCAATGCAGGTAGGGTTTGAGAACACACGACTCAACCGTGCTCAACTGCAGTGTTCACCCATCGCTGTATTACACTAATGCAGGCATTGAAGTATCGACAACGTTCACTGTTCTGCACCCTGACACCCTCCCTGATTTGTTCAGTGGCAAGAAGGGGCCCAAGGAGGGTTGCTATCTCTATGGGAGGTCCTTCAGTCCGTCAGTAGCTGTTTTGGGGAAACAATTGGCCGCCCTAGAAGGCACCGAGTCAGCCTATTGCACTGCCAGTGGCATGTCAGCCATCTCATCTACTCTCTTGAATATTTGCAATTCTGGTGATCATATTGTAGCTTCTGATACAGTTTATGGGGGCACATACGCATTTCTGAAGGATTTTGTAGCTCTCAAGTGCGGCATTAAAACTACCTTTGTCAAAATCTCAGACCATGAAGAGGTACA
>JAAMXV010000640.1:33646-51569 GCA_019693495.1 Axilococcus clingmanii
GCTCATAGCATAGGGGCCAAGTTGGTTGTGGATAACACATTTGCACCAGTTCTGATGACCCCTGCTAGATGGGGAGCCGATGTTGTCGTCCATTCTCTGACAAAATATATAAGCGGGGCCTCAGATGTCGTTGCAGGGGCTGTATGCTCCACATTAGAGTTCATACAATCTCTCATGGATCTAAAAACTGGGCCATTGATGTTGCTGGGGCCAACCCTGGATCCAAAGATTGCTTCAGAGCTCTCTCTCAGGCTACCACATCTGAGTATCCGAATGGTCGAGCACTCGAAGCGCGCATTGTATTTTGCGCAAAATTTGGCAGCTTTGGGTGCAAGCGTAACATACCCAGGCTTACCAGATCATCCTCAGCATCAAATTTTCAAGAAACTAGCCAACATGGTCGATGAATATGGGTTTGGAGGTATGCTAACATTGAATGTTGGGTCTCTGAAAGTTGCAAATATGCTGATGGAACGGCTTCAGAATAAGCATGGTTTTGGACTCATGGCTGTTAGTCTTGGTTACTTTGACACTCTGATGAGTGCCTCTGCCATCTCTACATCAAGTGAGCTTTCGGAAAGTGAGCTGGCAGCAAGTGGCATATCTTCTGGTTTGGTCCGAATGAGCATTGGCTTGACAGGGTCCATTGAACAGAGATGGAATGCCTTGAAGGAGGCATACTTATCTGTCTCAGGGAGTGTACTTTCACCTAGATATAAGGCAGCAATGTTGGTGAGAGATAAGCACACTGGCAAAGTGTTGCACAGGACCCCAAGTTGGAAGTCTTTTGGGTCTGTCGGAGAAGGGGGAAAAGGAGATGATAGCAGAGAGGAGACAGAGGACGCCGTGCAGCTCCCTGAGACCTCAGGTCGTCCTCTCAAGGTACGACGTATAGCCACTCATGAAGAACTAGCGTACTACGCTTTGCCTTGAACTTAAAGGAAGAGAATATGAATGTAAAAACGTGTAAATAGCATGTGTGCATTGGCAGTAAGTTGACCTGCCACTTTGACCTGACATGAAGGGTTGCAAAAGAAATCATCGTTGTTATTGTTAAAATCGAGGCTTGATCAGCCTTAAAATATGGCGTATACCTGATCTATAGGATAAAAGAAATAATCGATAAATGCATTGTTGAACCGAACAGTGTCTGTATTGATCTCCGAGCATCACCGGCCGATTCTTAACTGCAATGGTGTGCTTTTAAAAGAGGTCGTCAGCATCGATATCTGATTTGATAGAAAGAATTGATAGGTTCCTAGAGTAACAATTTTCAGATTAGGTGGTATTTCGGGTATAGCGCTTCCGTGCTTGACCTGACATTTGTGTGCAGAAATTGATCGACAACATAAGATAGAAACTGGATCAATGCGTCTTCCCAGAGGAGTTCAGGACGCATGGCAAATTTTAGAGCTTGCTGCGGCTCACCATGGCGACAGTCTTGCCATTGTCAATATTGGCTCTGACGGACCCTCGCTTGCATGTCTCTTCACATATGAGCAGCTCTTTGCACGAGCTGCTGCCGTTGCCTTGAAACTGCAGCAAACTGGGGTAGGAAGAGGAGATCACATAGCAGTGCTGTCAAGAAATAGCAGCAATGTTATGGAAATTCATTTTGCGGCTGCTGCCCTTCATGCGGTGGTCGTAAACTTGAACACTCACTTGGCGCCACCAGAACTGGCCTACATCCTTTCCGACTCAAAGCCAAAGGTTGTATTTGCAGAATGTGCATTCTCCCATAGTATATTGGCTGCAATTGAGGAAGGTTCATGCCAAACTTCCATTGCTTGGTTGACAGAAATGGGAGAGGCTGCCCCTATTATGCCATCCACTTCCATTCAGTCATTCCAGTATGACAGCTTTGTCACAACTCACGACTCCCTCACTGCTGAAGACTATAATAAGCTTTCAGATTTGTTCATAAGTCCTAATGCAGAGGATGATGCGTTCCATATGTACTATACCTCTGGCACCACTGGCAAACCAAAAGGTGTAGTCCTATCCCATCGCGTTGTTGTGCACCATGCAGTCGGCACCATCAAGGAAATGAACCTCAACCAGAATGATGTCTGGGGTCATTTTGCTCCCATGTTTCACTTGGTTGATGTTTTTGCTGTGTATGCAATAACCTTGGTGGGAGGCAGACATGTCATTCTTCCAACATTCAACGCGGCAGAGGTGCTCCTAGCCATTGAGCGCGAAGGCATATCCGTCACAAATGTTGCTTCTACGATGGTAACAATGATGGTTAATAACCCACTGACAGAAAGTCTTGATCTGACCAGTCTAAGGGTCCTCAGTTGTGGCGGCTCCCCCCAAGCACCTGCCACTATCGTTCGCGCCATTGCTTTATTTGGCTGTGAGTTTTTTGTCTCTTATGGTATGACTGAGACATGCGGCAAAATCAGTATGAGTATCCTTCCTTCTGATTTTGCTACACATACTGCTGAAGATCTTCTATCAATGGTATGCACAAGTGGTCGGCCTTTCATTTTGGTAGATGTACGCATTGTTGATGAGGGCGAGCATGATATCATGATAATGGGGAATCCCAGTGCTGTAGGGGAGGTATGGGTGAAAGGTCCTACTGTGTTTGAGGGCTATTCTGGCCTTCCTGAAGCCACGAGAGAATCTTTTACAGAAGATGGATGGTTTAAGACTGGAGACCTTGGGTGGCGTGGAGCAGATGGATACATAAGAGTCGTTGACAGGAAGAAAGACATGCTCCTGGTTGGAGGGGAGAATGTATACACGACTGAGGTAGAGGCTGTTCTTCAAGCTCATCCCATCGTACGGCAAGCCGCAGTCTTTGGAGTCCCAAGTAGGGTCATGGGAGAACTTGTTGCTGCTGCTGTCACTCTCAGCCCAGGCAGCACAAGAATGCAAAACGTCCAAGCAGAGCTGATTGAGTGGTGCCGTAGCCGCCTGGCAGACTATAAGATCCCCATTGCAGTTCACGTTATCGATGCTATGCCAACCACGGGATCTGGGAAGTTTTTAAAACGAGAGTTGCGCACAAGGTTTAGCAGTGGGGAAGAATCCGCTTCAGTCTCCCAGGAGGTCGTCATTCAAATCCCTGCTGAGTCAGCAGCAAGCTTTGTCTCCCAAGTTTTGGGTGGTGGAATAAGCCAATGCTGTCTTGAAGATCCTGGACTTGGTATAAATTGTGAGAAGCAAATTTATCCTGAGTTGACACAAGTCATTGTGGTTACAGAGCCTCACAACCTCCAAGCTTTGTTGGAGAGACTGGTCCAAGACCAAGGGGCGCGTCATCTGGCTGTTGTGTTTGCTTCAGTTGAGTCTCCACCTCCAGAGGTAACGAGCCAACTTGGCATAGTTTGCAATGAGTGGGATAACCAGCTTATGCTGCTGCATGTACCTCCAAGTTGTTTTTCCTCAGACATCACTCAAGGAAAAGTGCTGCGCTATGCATTGGCCGCTATCCAGGATGCTTTGCCCCCAATCAGTCTTATTCTCCACTCAGAGAGTGAAACTGTTGTTGCTGTTGCCCAAGGAGTTGAACAGGGGGTCAAGGATGCGGGGATACAGTTGATGGTGCTTGATGCTATTACTAGTTTGTTGGGCTCTGAAGTTGCAGAGCGCATAGAAGGTGGAGACCCTTTGATGGCTGCTGGAGTGACCTCCACTTTGGCGGTGCAATTGACATCTGCCTTGGAGTCAGCAGCAGGACAAGATCTGCCTGGAACATTGGTGTTTGATTATCCCTCCCTTGAGGAGTTGACTGCCTTCCTTACTGCAGAGTTGCATGTTAATGAGCCTGAGCCACCCAAGAAGGAAGCCGCTGAGGTCCCTACTACTGGCATCGCTGACGCCATTCTTGCAAGCATCAAAGAGGTGGCAGGAGTAGAGGCCGCCAATAGGGCTGCAGGTGGAGATCCCCTCATGACTGCTGGAGTGACCTCAACACTTGCTGTCCAACTTGTTGGCGCCTTGGAGGCATCTCTGGGTGCTGAGCTTCCAGGTACACTTGTGTTTGATTACCCCACCTTGCCTGAGCTCACAGAATATATGTACTCACTTGAAGGGCTGACGGTTGTGCCCGTCAGAGGACCAGATCTGGCCATTGCAGTGGCAGATACAGTGCTACTTACAGCTCCATGCCTCATAACTGGCAGCTCCCATCTTGTTCCTGGGGGCAACCTTCGCTGGCGCCAAGCAAATGATCGCATACTTGTGGTTCCCCTGGAGCGTTGGGATATCGACATTGCTCCCTCAGACAATCCGGCGGAACTCAATCTTCAATTTGGGTCCTTTATCAAGGATGTTGCCTCCTTTGACCCTCCTGCTTACGGCATATCCCCCGCTGAAGCTTTGTTGATGGATCCTCAGCAGCGACTCATTCTGGATTCCTTTGCTGAAGCACTTGCTGCCCATTCGGAATGTGGGTGGTCACGGCCCAAAGAGACAGGAGTGTATGTAGGTTTATCTCAGCTTGATTATGCTCGTATTGCATATGAAACTGGCAGTGCCCTCAACACTTACTATGCTACTGGCGCCCACCTGAGTGTTGCTGCTGGTAGGGTGTCATATACCTTTGGATGGAAAGGCCCTGCAGTTGCAGTGGATACTGCGTGCTCTTCATCTCTTGTTACTACTCACCTTGCTGTTAAAGCTCTTCGTGGAAGTGATTGTCAGGTGGCTGGTTCAGCTGGTGTCAATCTTTCACTTGTCCATTCCTGGACAAGAGCGTGTCTCAGAGCTGGAATGCTTGCAGATGATGGCAGATGTAAGACACTGGATGCATCAGCAGATGGGTATGTCAGAGCTGAAGCGGTTGGTGCACTCCTATTGGCTCTTGCCTCAGACCCACAGCGCGATAGTTTGGCCATGGTGGTTGGAACCTCAGTAAATGAGGATGGCAGAAGCAGCAGCTTGACTGCTCCAAATGGACCGAGCCAACAAGAAGTTGTTGCAGCTGCCCTTATTAATGCACAGATAGCAAATTATCAGGTATCTCATTTGCAAATGCATGGCACAGGTACACCTTTGGGTGACCCAATCGAGGTGGGCGCAGCGGCGGCAACTCTCCTGACTGGAGCTGCACAACGCACTGCTCCGGTGCATTTGACAGCGGCCAAGGCTTTTATGGGACATGCTGAGCCAGCTGCAGGCATTGTAGGGGTTACTCGCTTGGCAATGATTCTAGGAGATCAATTTATCGATCCCTTGATGACGCTGAGCACAATGAACCCCTATGTTGCCAGTGTTGCTGCCAGTGCTGCTCGTGCAAGCCCTGGTTTCTCTGCTCCAAGACAGCCAATGGCATCCCCGTGTGCTGCTATGAGTGCGATGTATGGTGGCGTGAGCTCTTTTGCATTCCAGGGTACTAATGCTCATGCAACCCTTAAATCAAATACAGCGGCTGCAGAGTTGTCACTCCCCTGGAATAGCAAAGGACGTGTCAATATAAACGCGGCAGAACGCTTTTGGGTCTTGCCCCCTGCTCATCCTATGCTGAGACACGTTGCCGTTGGCTTGCAGAGTGGAAGAGTCGCTGCACTTTATGATTGCAATTTGACATTGCCACGCCTTGCTATGCTTGCAGAGCACATCGCTTTTGACAGGATCGTACTGCCTCCTTCTGCGCTGTTGGAGATGGCCTTGGCAGCTGGTCTTGTAGCCCTCTCTGGTGAGGATGATGCCAGTGGCCACTCTCTTTTGCTGAGCAAAACTGTCATAGGAAGTTCCATCATGTTGCCACTTGATAAAAGTGCAGCATGGTGTGCTGTGAGCTTGCGTTGTACAGTTTTGCCTCACGATGGAGGGACGTTTGTCATCAACCGAATCGGTGGAGGCTCAAGCAGCACTTGTTTGACTGGTCATTATGGCAAGAGCTCTATCCAGGTTGCAGCAGCAGCTGCAAGTCTAACTATTGCAGTCAATGCAGTGTCAGTTGCTGCTGCTCTGACCGTTGCAGTGAGACGCGAGTTTGTCTCCCGTGCAATTGCCAGCTTGTACTTTCCATCAAGGTTGCAAAGCGACGGGTACTTTGTTCCGCCAAATTCTTTGGATTCCCTTTTGCAGATGGGTCTCATGGGTAGCACCGATGTCAAGGCTCCCGCAGCCCTCAGTGCAATGGCATTACCCAATCAGCTGAATGCCTCGTCACTATTTGCATGCTGTGCTATGATCAGTTGCAGTCAAACCAGGATGGTGTCAGATTATGGTATTGAGAACTCATGCACATTGACTGAGCTGGAGAGTAGAGCTGTGGTTCCTGGCAATGTTCCAGCAGAGCTGAGGAGCATGATGCCAAGCAGCATTGGTCCAACCCCAACTGAACAGCAGCCAGTTCAAATAACCAGAGAAGCTGCTGTCTCTCGTGAACATGTAGAAAAACAGGTTGCGGCAGCTTTATTGCAGGTATTGGGTGAAGAAGTTGGTGGCGATGAGCCTCTCATGGCTGCTGGTCTTGATTCTCTGGGTGCAGTTGAGCTGGTAGCGCTTCTGGGGAGAACTTTGGGTGTGCAAGTACCTGGCACGCTTGTGTTTGATCACCCATCAGCTGATGCCATTACAGAGTATCTTGCTGGCAAGATGTCTCAGAACGCACCAGCAAGTTCTCAAATCCTCTCTTTGGAAAGAGACTTGCCTGTGGAGGGCATGCCGCTTCACCGAGGTGCCCTTGCCATAGCTAGTGTCGTCGGTCATCCTTTGCTCGATCCTCATGTTTCTTCTGTAGACAAGATACATCGGATACCTCTCCAAAGGTGGGACTTGGACACTTGTGAAAGAATTGCCAGGGATACTATGACCATGGGAGTTCAATTTGGCGCCTTTTTGAAAGACATTGATGTATTCGATGCATCAGCATTTGGATTAGCTGCTTCCGAGGCTGCATCAATGGATCCTCAGTTCAGGTTGATTATGGAAGCGTCTGGCACTGCACTGTCTGAAGCACAAGCACTATCGTCAAACCAACAGATGGGTGTCTTTATTGGTATGACATGGACTGATTATGTAGACCTGTCCAGTGAAAACAATATTCCAGTGACTGCATACACAGCCCAAGCTGCAGTACTGGGTGTCGGCCCTGGCAGGGTGTCTTACCACTATGGACTTAAAGGTCCAGCTGTTGCAATGGAGACTGCCTGTTCTTCCTCCCTTGTAGCAATGAATGCTGCAAGAGAGGCCATCTGGACATTTGGAGGTGGGGCCATTGCTGGGGGTATCAATATGATGATCAAAGCAGGCACGACATACAACACTCTCAAAGCAGGCATGTTGGCACCTGATGGACGTTGCAAGTCTCTGGATGCTACAGCCGATGGGTACGTACGCTCTGAAGGATGTGCTGTCATTGTATTGACAGACGATGTTGTATCAAGAGGAGGGGGTCTTGTGTTGCTCGGCTCAGCTGTCAACCAGGACGGTCGTGCGAGCAGTCTCACTGCACCCAATGGCCCTGCTCAGCAGGAGGTGATTAGAATGACTCTGCAGGTTGCTGCGCTGCCACCTAATGCAGTTGCAGGTCTTCAAATGCATGGAACTGGAACATCGTTGGGTGATCCAATAGAAATTGGGGCTGCCTCTGGGGTATTCCTGGACCACGGCACCAGACTCCAATCCTTCAGTCTCATTGCCAGCAAATCTGTTCTGGGCCATTCAGAGCCTTCCTCTGGCATAATGGGTGTCGTGTATCTGAATAAAGTGCTTTCAAGTTGTACATCTTTCCCAATGACACACTTGCGCAACATGAACCCCTATGTTTCAGGCGCCATTCCGTCTATCGGGAGCGTCGCTATACCTCGCCAACCAGGTCCAGTCAGTGGCCATGGGGCAAAAGCTTGGGGCATCAGTGCCTTTGCCTTCCAAGGCACAAACGGGCATGTGCTATTACATATGGACGATGCCGCTGCTGATGCAAACACTAGTGGCATGACGAGAGCTCACTGGAGTAGCCGAGAGCGCTTTTGGTATGCTCCAGATCCACATTTGCTGTTGGAGAAGGTAGGAAAGACGGCACCTGGAGCAGTGCTGTTTGAGACACTCTTGTCCATGAAGAAGACTGCGTTCTTGTGGGACCATGCTGTCGGTGGGAGACCTATTCTTCCAGGTGCTGCATTTTTGGAGTCATCCAGTGTCAGTGTCCAAGCTATTTATTCAAACAAGCTGGCTCTAGTGACCGGGGCGACGATTCCTGCTCCGATGGAGCTACCAGTGAATATGACCCCACTCCTTATGCAAATCCAGCTGGATACTGTCAGAGGTACTTTAAAGACTGCATCTCTTGGCAAGTCGGGCATTCGTGAGCATATGTATGCGGGTATTGCACTGTGTCTGCCAGACCGGATGCATAGCAGTAGAAGAACTGAGGGGGTTCTTGGGAATAATAGCACCTCTGCCCTTGCATCATGGATCCGTTTGCCCACGTCCGAACAAGAAGCTGCAGTAGGAAGAGTTGCTCCGCTGGATGTTGGCGCTGAGGTTGGAGATCGGAGTGTCAATCCAGCATCTATGGACTCAGCATTTCACCTTGGCTCAATTCCCATGACTGTGGATGGTTCTGCTGCATTGAGAGTGCCAGCAGCGATCAGAGCATATCAGGTGGTAGGGAGAGGGCTTGGGGAGTCCCTTGCCAGTGGATGCGCCCCAGTGAGTGCTGGACAGGATAGTGTCACATTTGATTTCTGGTTGTGTGGCTCAACTGGTGGAGGGTACCTTTCATATGTGGAGGGGTTAGAAGCCAAAAGTTTGACAAGGAGCAGCAAAATGAAGATAGACATAATAGGTGATGCAGTGGTGGTACCAACCAAGCTGTATATCATAGATTGGATGGCTGCAGAGCCCGATGATTTCTCAACGGAGAGTGCTAGCAGTGTATCTGATGCATTGATTTCTTTCGATAAAGACGTGGATTCTTCTGAGGAGTTGTTGGCAGCAGGCTTAGCAGCATTGCAACAGGGTACAAGATCTGCTATTCTCTCCACTGCAAGTCAGCGGGGAGTGGTGGCAGGTCCTCATTCCTTGCTTGCCGACCCAGTTGGTGGGTTGCTGTATGGTCTGGTGAAAGCAGCTGCTCAGGAGGATGCCAGTGCAGGATTTGTTGCTTATGATGGTGATGCATCAAAGCATACAACAAATCATCAGTTAATGTTTTTTCGAAAAGCAAGCATTGCGTCTGATGCCCACGGCACAGCACTGAGAAGTAGGGCTTTGTACCGTCCAACGCTGCAAGATTTAACTCACTCCCCTCGTGGCTTTATCACATCCATACCAAATCAACAAGGTGTTGTAATGGTCACAGGTGGCTTGGGCATTCTAGGGTCGCTGATGTCAGCTTGGTTAGCAGATGACCTGGGGTATCAGGTTCATGCAACCAGTCGTACAGCTCGGTTCCAAGGTAAAGCCGCGAACAGCAATGCCTTGGCAAATGTAGTCCTTGAAGGCACCTCGCCAGTCAGCATTTCAATGACCAGCGGAGATGTGTCATGCGCTGAAGATGCTGCTGGTCTGTTTACCTTGAAAGGACCTGTTGTGGGCATCCTTCATGCAGCCGGAGTTCTGTCCGATGCAACGCTTCCCAATCAAACCCTACAGAGGGTTCGTGCTGTGTATGGACCAAAAGTTGCTGCCTTGCATCAGTTGGGGAAATACGGGCTGGCTACTTCACCGGGTGCTTTTCAAATACTCTTCTCCTCGGTAGCATCATTATTGGGGTCCCCAGGTCAAGCTAATTATAGTGCTACCAATGCTGTTTTAGACGGCATGGCTCAGGCAGCCCAGGCTGCTGGGGTACAGGGAGTGGCAGTCCAATGGGGTGCATGGGCTGGTGCTGGTATGGCAAGCCAAGACAGAGCCACATTGAGGACGGTAGAACGTATGGGCATGGCCATGATTCCACCTGCTGATGGGTTGCTGGCCTTGCGTGACCTATTCATCAGAGGCATTGAAGCCCCTGTAGTACCCGCTGTACCATTCAGGTTTGATACTATGCTACAGTCAGCCAAGCGCAGCGGACAGCCCGTGCCTAGTATATTTGCTGAGCATGTCCCAGAATTGGCGGTCCCCGAGTTGGAGGGCAACATTTCAGCCCAGACAAGACCCGCAGCAGCATCTTGGTTACTTGACCCTGCAGCCCATAAGCAGGAGGTCTTTGAACAAGTGAAATCCACAGTGGCAGATATCATTGGGGATTCAGATTTGGGTGCGGAGGAACCGTTGATGGCTGCTGGGTTAGATTCATTGGGTGCAACAGAGCTGAGAAATAGTCTACAAACTCGGTTAGGTTTGGAATTGCCGGGCACGTTGGTATTTGATTATCCAACAGTGGCTGCACTCGCTGATTTTGTGTCTGGACAATTAGCGCCTGCTGGAGAAGCAGAAGCCATGCAAAGTGACATATTTGGTGGTGCAGTCTTTCTCTCAGCAGAAGGGGGGAAAATTGAATTGCCGACTTCTCAAGGCGTTGCTATCCGTGCAACGGCATCACGCTCTCCCAAGGACTCTTTGATACATGACCTGACTCCTGTTGATGCTACGGCTCCTGTTCCTCTCGATCGTTGGGACTTTGAGTATCAGTGTACTTGGCTGGGTACCATGCCGCCAATGTTTTCAGTATTCCTGGACAGATTGGACCTGTTTGATCCTGTCTCCTATGGTATCTCAGATAATGAGGCTTTGCTCATGGATCCTCAGCAGAGACTGCTGTTGGAGACGTTGAGTGAGTCATTATCTGCATGCATACCCAATTTTATGACATCCCATGCTGGTGTGTTTGTCGGTATCACATCCTCTGAGTATGCACAGCTTTCTGAGAAGCATTTGAAAGCGTTCACGCCCTACTCTGCGAGTGGGGGAGCAACGATTTCTGTTGCTGCTGGTAGGCTGTCATATCAGTTTGGAATGAAGGGACCATCTGTGTCTGTTGACACAGTGTGCAGTGCGAGTCTTACCACTTTGCATCTGGCATTCAATGGGTTAACCTTGGGTCAGTATCCATCTGCAGTGAATGCAGGTGTGAACTTGCTCGTTACCTCCAACACCACCAGTATGGTTCATAAAGCAGGAATGCTGGCAATGGATGGCAGGTGCAAGGCCTTGAGCGCTGATGCAGATGGGTATGTCAGAGCAGATACATGTGGAGTAGCTTTACTAGAACCTCTGTCTTTGCTACATGAAAAGAATGATGCAAGTATATTGGCTACAGTGTTGGGGACATCTGTCAATCAAGATGGCAGATCTAGTGTGCTGACGGCCCCCAATGGACCAGCTCAGCAAGATGTCATTCGAGCTGCTTTGGCATCCGGATCGATACCTGCAAGTATGGTTTCTGCGTTGCAAATGCATGGCACTGGTACTGCGTTGGGTGATCCTATTGAAGTAGGTGCAGCTGCTGCAGTGCTGGTGACTAAGGATCGTATGGCTCCATTGACATTGATGGCCAGCAAGTCCTGGGTGGGACATGCAGAGTCAGGTGCTGGCATTGTCGGGTTGATGCATGTCCAGGCTGCATTGTCTCAACAGGTACAGCTCCCCATCATGAGCCTCTTCAACATCAATCCATATGTTGAAAGTGCGATGGGGGCACTGCCTGCAAGCAAATGGAGTGCTGCCAGGCAGCCGACACCCAAGTATCAGATGCAGAATGGCCAGGCAAACATTATGGCTGTGAGCGCATTTGCATTCCAAGGCACAAATGCACATGCTATGCTGAGGGGACCTGACCAAGGTGCAACAATGTCCAAACCTCACATTCATTGGGCAAAACAGAGACTCTGGGTGGCTGTGAAATCGGATCCTTGCCTCGCTTCCTATCTGGGCACTCAAAACAGGAGAGTGGCTTCCTTCCAATGCGCTATCTCTGCTCCCAGTCTATCTTTTATGTGGGATCATTTTGTCAGCAACCGGCCATTATTCCCTGGGGCTGGGTTCTTTGAAGTGGCTTTGGTGGCATCTAGATCGCTCAGTCAGTCTGGAGATTCTCTAGCTCTTTGTGATGTTTCAATACCTACACCATTGGCATTGCCAGTACCAGTACCATCGATAAGCAAAGACGCACTGGCTTCTTCAGTGCTTGACTGTCAGATTGATTGCATAGGAGGCAGTGTAGAGCTCGTGTCCCCTGCTTCCCAGCGCCGCTCACATCTCTCTGGTAGTTTTCAAGTGTTCAAGGGGTCTGGCAGTCGCGGTGTGGATGAAGAAGGCAGGCGTCTGAAAATGGTGGTTGCCTCACAGCGGGCCCCAATAGCGGCAGCCCGTGTTGCCGAGCTCTCCAAGGCTGATGATAAGGGAGTAGGGTTCTTAATCTCACCCGCACTGTTCGATTGCAGCATTCAGCTTGGTGCCGTGCAAGAATTGAAAGCTAAACCGGCTCTCAAAGTTCCTGCAGGGGTTCAGGGTGTTTGGATTCCAGGGACATCATCAGGATCACAATTAAGTCACCATACGACTGCTTTAGAGACGGAAAATACTGAAGCCCTGTCGAAAGTTAATTACGCTTTGTTAACAGGGGCAGGGCAACTTGTAAGCACTATTAAGCAGTTGGAGGGTCGTGCACTTGGTCAGCTCACATCTGCACCTGCAATGGCATCTGCGGGTGCACCGACTCATGCTCAGCATGAAATGCAGGACGATCTTGACATTTTGTACTCCACAGAATGGTTGGCTGCTAGTCCATCTGCTCCTGTCGTTTTGGATGTGTGTGAGAGTATGATGTGTGCGAGATTGTCTGGCAAAGGTGCAACTGAAGCTGTGTGTTCCTCTGCCATTGAGATGTTGCAAGTGAGCGTTGGCAACCAACCAAGCTTAGGTGTGTCACTGCACACACAGGCAGCTCACCGATTGCCATTGGATATTGTTCCTGTTACCTTTTCAAGTACACCAACACCAGCATTGTTATGGGGCTTACTGCGCTCGTTGGCCTTAGAAAGCTCTGCCACCTCGGTTGCAGCAGATGATGTTGATGTGTTGAGTAGGGGAGGTGACGTCTTTGCTCGAGTGGATCTCATGTCAGACAAATCAGACCTTTCTGCTTATGATGCATATGGAAGGACACATAGAGGGCAGTTGGAGTATCACGCAACTTTGCTGTCCTCCAGCGCTCCTCAAGATGCCACTAGGCCCTCTTTTCTCACTCAGGTAGATGAGAAGAGCCGCATTGTTATCCCAGGAGGTATGGGATCTCTAGGTTCTTTGTTTGCCAGTTGGGTGTGTGGAGTGCAATCAATTCCTCAACTAGATCTCATTGGAAGGACTGGTAAGGTTGCGGAAGGTTCTATGCAAACATTTAGAACGCTTATAAAGGCCTCAGATGTCCGCCTGGTGCTGTCCATGGGCGATGTTGCTTGTTCAGAAGATAGCGTCCCCATATTCAGGAGCGATGAGGGCAAGCCTGTTGCTGCGGTGCTGCACTCCGGTGGAGTTCTGGTTGATTCCACCTTGGCAAATCAGAGTGCATCTGGTATTCGTAGGGTGTTTGCTCCTAAGATTGCAGCAGCAGAGAAATGGAGGTTGGCAATCGATGTGACTCCCTCAGGTCCAGAGGTTTTGTTTTCCTCGGTAGCATCTTTGATGGGATCTGCTGGTCAGCTCAACTATGCGAGTGCCAATTCTCTGTTGGATGGTATGTCTGCTGCCCTTCGTCAGAGGGGCACGCAAAGCCTCAGTGTGCAGTGGGGAGCCTGGGCTGGAGGAGGAATGGCGGCACAGGATCGTTCTGTTGTTCTGAGAGTTGAGAGACTTGGCATGGGCATGGTTACTCCTGTGTCAGGGATATCTGCGCTGGAGGCAATGTTGGGTACATCCTCTCTGGGAATCTCAGTGTATGCTGCTGTGCCATTCAGATGGCCAAAATACATGAGCAGGCTGGGTGTCCATATCCCACCACTCTTTGCCCCATACGCTTCATTGGCTGCACCAAAGTCTGGTGGGGGTGGCGCCATGCAGAAGGGTGCAGCACAACCTCCATCATCACAGCAGAGACCATCAGCCAGCGCGTTAGCAGAAGTGAAACAGAGGGTGTCTGCAGAGGTTATGGCAGTGGCCTCAGAGATTTTGGGACCTGATGTTGGTTCTTCTGAGCCATTGATGGCTGCAGGTTTGGACTCCCTCTCTAGTGTAGAGTTCAGGAATACAGTAGAGTCGAGACTGGGGTTGGAGCTACCCTCCACTTTGGTCTTTGACTACCCAACTATAGAGGCCATTGTCTCCTATGTTTCCACGCAGATCACTCCCAGTGAACATTCTGAACAAATTGGGCAAACTGACCCCGCTGTGAGAGTACATGCTGTGAAAGCAGAAGTGTCTGAAGCTGTGTATGCTGTGCTGGGAGTGGTGATGGGAGATGATGACTTGTTAGAGCTTGATGAAGTGTCAGCTGAGAGGCTGAAAGGATCTCTGGGAGCAAGACTTGGCGTCGCCCTTCCGGCGCGTCTCCTCTTTGATTGTCAGACCGTTGGAGAGCTGGCAGAATACTTGTCTTCCGCTGATTTGCCACCTGCAACTGGTGGACCGGCACCTTGGGAGGGCCAGCGAACAGGTGGAGACGTACTTTTAAGTGGTGTTGGACCTCTCGGTCAGCAGTACAGGAGAGGATCCCTGGTTGCAGTAGTGGCCTCCTCTGCACAGTTGCCGGGGTCAGCGCTACATCTTGGATCTAAGACTGTAGCAGACTCTATCATTGCTATTGGTGCCAATAGGTGGGATGTTGAAAGACAAGTGGATCTTGTGGGTGGTGAAATGTATGTGAGATTTGCTGGTTTATTGGATTCTGTGCATCTCTTTGATGCTCCTGCTTTTGCACTTTCAGCATCTGAAGCCCTCGTGCTGGACCCCAGACAGCGTCTAGTTCTTGAGTCTACGGCAGAATGTTTCTTGCAGTGGACCAAACCTCTGTTAGATCCAGAGGGGACGCCATGTGGTGTATTTGTAGGTGTTGCTGCTGATGATTACAAGCAGCTGGCATCTAAAGCATTGGGCGTCACCGCATATACAGGAACTGGAACCGCTAATAGCGTCGTTTCTGGTCGTGTGAGCTATACTTTTGGTCTGCGAGGACCTGCTATGAGTTTGGACACAGCTTGTTCATCGTCTCTTGTAGCAATACACTCTGCTGTGAGTGCTCTATCACTTGGATCTTGTGTATCTGCAGCAGGTGGAGGTATCAATCTGTTGCTCCATCCAGAGACATCAGCCATCCTCCAGAGAGCTGGTATGTTGACATTTGATGGACGCTGTAAGACTTTGAGCTCAGCAGCAAACGGATATGTGAGAGCTGAGGCTTGCGGCTCCCTATTATTGTATTCTCCAAGCAGCGAAGGATTGAATGTTTCAGAATGTCTTGCTGTCTTTTCAGGATCTGCCGTCAACCAAGATGGACGTAGCAGCAGTTTAACTGCTCCAAATGGCCCAGCTCAGCAAGACGTGGTCAGGTCAGCCCTCTTATTCGCAGGTTTTGCAGTTGCTGATGTGTCTTCATTGCAAATGCACGGAACAGGTACTGCTCTGGGAGATCCCATTGAAGTTGGGGCAGCAGCTGCCGTACTGTTGGATCCCAAGCGACCACTTGCTTTGTTGGCCAGTAAGTCGTGGGGAGGACATGCTGAGGCTGCTGCTGGTATTGTTGGTTTGGCTCATACTCAAGTAAGCATGGCTCATACTTTGCTGTTCCCGATTCTGCACTTGGGCGAGATGAATCCTTATGTCACTGCTATCATGGGAAAATCACAATCATCATGGGCAGTTGGACGACAGAAAGGGCCTACCATGTTGAAAGGGGCATGTGGTACAAGTGCGTTTGCCTTCCAGGGAACCAATGCACATGTCCTCCTGCAATCAACGGCGGATATAACACCTACTGCACCTGCGGTCTCTCCCTTATTCAGTGAAATTGGCTTTGAGAGGCAGCGTCACTGGGTATCACCTCGCGTCCATAGCCTTTTAGAGCAGCACAGCTGGCTGAGACCTGCCCAAAGGTCGATCATCTCCTGCTCCTTGACTCAAGCATCTTCAGCCATCTTTTGGGATCATAGAGTTTCTGGACGAGCTCTATTTCCTGGTGCTGGGTACATTGAAGTTGCGATTGCTGCTGCTAAAATTGTGTGCTCCGCAGGCAACACGGCTCTATTGTCGCTTGTGAATTCAGCCATTCCTGCACCCTTGGTGCTGCCTGGACTTAGCAGTAATGGCGGCTTGCAGAAGAACTTTTTGCATGTTTCTGTTGATGCATTGAGAGGTCAAGTTGATGTTCAATCTGGAAGCTTGCGGATTGCTACTCATTTCACAGGTTCAGTGGCAGTGTTGTATGTTAAACCAGTGTATCGGTCATCCAGAGCAAGTGCATGGGTTCCATTTGTGTCCTATCAGCCTGGAATGATAGAAACAACAGCGCCCTCATTTGCAGCCGTTGCAACCATTGTCTCCCCCAGTCATGATACTAGTGGATATTCAATATCTCCAGCAGTCCTTGATAATTGTCTTCAATTAGGTGCTGCACTTCCTGGTGCCAGTGAAGCACTTTTGGTCCCTGTCGGTCTAGCAGCCTTTTCAGTCGCATCAAATGACGCCAACAAAGGTCAAGAAATGGTGGCGGCTGCTTTGCCATTTCCAGCAGTTGATGTGTCCATGGCAGTCACCAGTTATGTAATGGGCACCTGTACTGGTTCAACTGCTTGCCATGTTGATGCGTTGCAGGCCAAAGCAGTTGGAGGAGGTGCCATACCAAGCAAAAAGCTCAAGGTCTCAGCTGCAGAACAAGATCAGATGGAGAAGGAGTGGACATATGAGCTTGGATGGCTGACGCAGAAAATTTATGATGCGACGCGTCAATGTCCTGAGGGGATAGTAGAGTTGCGGTTAGATGACAGGATCCCAGCTACTGTTAAGATTGGAATAAGTGTGGGCACGCTACAGGACCTCATGCGATCTGGTAAGCAGAAAGGCTCATTAGGATTGATAACATCTGGAAATGTTGCCAGTGCTACATGGACTGCACTGCCTCCTAGGCACCTGAGCGAGGGTGACGCAGGCCTTTGGGGCCTGCTGCGCACAGCAGCTCAAGAGCTCTCTCACTTTTCAGTTGGAGCCGTGGATGTCCCTAAGGATGGACCCAGTGCAATTTGTCTGAGCGATAGCAGCAGACTACCAGAAGGTATGGAGGTAGGTGATGCATATGGAAGGACAATGACGGGAAGAACTCTGGTGACTGCTGCAATGTTGCCAGCACTAGTGAAGCCAGCACTCTCCGCATTCCAGCTTTTCCCTCAGCCAAGGGGAGCACTTCAAAGCTTGAAACCACGGCAACTAGAAGAAATTCCTCTGCATGGTGATCAAGTGTCTTTGGCAGTTCAGGCTGTCGGCCTGAACTTCAGAGATCTGCTTAATGTTCTAGGCATGTATCCTGGTGACCCCGGTCCGCCAGGAGCTGATTGTGCTGGTATCATACTGGAAACTGGTCCTGCTGTAAGCGGATTGAAAGCTGGAGACTCAGTGTTTGGTCTTGCAGCAGGTAGTCTCGGAAGTCATGTGGTGGTGTCAAGTGAAATAATGGTTCCAATGCCTGCCACCCTGAGCTTTGAGGAAGCCTCCACCACACCCACGGTGTTCCTGACCGTCGATGCGGCCTTGAGGCAGGCCTCCTCTGTGGGGGCTGGAGAGAGGGTGCTGGTGCATGCCGCCGCCGGAGGCGTTGGCCTGGCCGCCATCCAGGTCGCCTCCGCCATGGGCGCCCAGGTGGTGGCCACCGCTGGAAGCTCCAACAAGCGCGCCCTGGTGCGCAGCCTGGGGGTGCGGCACGTGCTGAACTCCCGCGACACGGCGTTTGCCGCTGAGCTGGCTGCCCTGGGCGGTGCGGACGTGGTCCTGAACTCCTTGACCTCCAGCGGCATGGTGGCTGGCTCCCTGGCGGGCCTGCGCCTGAAGGGCCGGTTCGTGGAGATCAGCAAGCGCGACATCTGGAGCGGCG
>JAAMXV010000641.1:0-80371 GCA_019693495.1 Axilococcus clingmanii
AAAAACCAAATATAACAATCCCTGGTGTTTATTAACACCACCACCAGATACACAGTGATGGAAACGATTGCAGCCAACAGCTTCTAATTATTGCTTACAAGACTTTGTCTTTATTCTTGCACATTTCTTATCTTCCTGCCAGAAAATGCTTGACGACTGGGTGATTCAACGGGTTGAATAACAGTTTTTTAGCCTCTACTTCTGCCTTTGCGGCCTCTAACGCAGCACCCGCAAACGCTGCACTTTCTTTATGTCTTTCTAACGATGCGACTGCTAATTTCATTTGCTGCTTTGCCATTTCTATTTCTAGAGCAGTCGTGTGTGCTGTTTCTATTGCTTGATGATGAGCTTTCTCCACCTCTGCTAGCACTTTTCGAGCTTCGGTCACTCTCATATCATATGCCTTTGCTACTTGGTCTTGTTCCTCCAATTGCCTTGATAAGTTCTTATATGTTCTCTCTTGTGACAAAATTGTTTGCTCATCCCTTTCAGCAGCTGCAATTTCTGAATACTGCTGGTTTTTGATACGGTTTTCTTCTTGTTTGCTTTGGAACACAGTGAACGATACCTGAACATCCCAGCTGGAGTTAGGCAAACCCTACGAATCCAATATTCATTGTCAACACGATTGCAACGTACTATGCCGGTATACAGCCCTCCAACAGTGGCCAGAGAGGTGGCCACTGCCCTTGCCATGGTGGCTGTGATGATTTACGAAAGAAAGCCCATTACGCTGATAGCAATTGATGATGGCGACAACACAAACAGTTCATTACATTACAGGACGATTTTACCAAAATGAAGGCCTTGAAGTGTGGCATATTGCATTGGCTCATGTCCGAGAGATAAGACGGAAAGAACCTGGCTCTTCCTTTTCTTCAAATTTATGCATATACACGACATGAAGACATTCACTAGTATCAACGCACAATCTGTAGGCACTGTGCGTCCTGCACTGAGACCAAACGTGAAAAGGATGGCCACAAGAGTTCAGGCAAACGCAAGGTATGCTGGACACTGGTATCTTTCACAGTCCACCTTGCTTATTTGGGCTTTAAAATACTTACATTCCAGTCTACCATTAACCACCCCGTCGTTTGCAGCTCGTTCGGCAATGTCTGGACGCCCAGTTCTGAACGCAGTGTCAGCTTTGATAACAGGATACAATCCATTGTTTATGCTGGACAGGGGCCTCCACCTCCTAATCCCATTGTGATGGAACGCTTTCAGCAAGTTATTTCTCAGCTGTTTCAGCAGAGGATTGTACGCCTTGGCGGTGCAGTAGATGATGACATGGCCAACCTGATTGTTGCGCAGCTCCTCTATTTAGATTCTATTGACCAGAAAAAGGACATTACTTTATACGTCAACTCGCCTGGTGGGTCAGTCACTGCTGGTATGGCGGTCTTTGACACTATGAGACATGTTAGACCAGATGTCGGAACGGTCTGTGTCGGCTTGGCAGCCTCCATGGGCGCTTTCCTTTTAGCTTCAGGTCACAAGGGCAAGAGGTATTCCCTTCCAAACAGCCGCATTATGATCCATCAGCCTTTAGGTGGAGCTCAGGGTCAGGCAGCTGATATTGAAATCCAAGCAAATGAAATTCTGCACCATAAGCTCACATTAAACGGGTATTTGGCAGAGTTCACGGGACAGCCTATTGAAAAGATTACACAAGATACAGACAGAGATTTCTTTATGGGGTCACAAGAAGCTGTCGACTATGGCCTCATCGACGCCGTCGTTAAACAACCTCACTTTGCAACATAATACTTAGCTCATAATGTAACAGTCAAGATTCATTACACTCTCATCAAATGACTAAAACTATGCTCTGTTTAAATTGTTTAAAATTCAAAACCAAGACCTTTACCAGTTGCAAACCCAGCTAACTCCAACAGACCCTTTCCACAGATGCCCTCCACAAGGAGCAGAGCAAAAAAGCCCAACATTGCTGCGCGAGAATTCAGCAGCTCTGCATTTGCCACAAATCCAAATAACGCTGGTGGTGAGACTGGTACACGAGGTGGAAGGGAGACTCCCTTGGGCAAAGGGACTCGCTGCTGGGCTGCCTCGGAGGCTGCATGCACTACCACAGAAAAACAGCGGGACCTGAAATAAGCACGTACGTGTGTGTAAGTCTGAACATTATATGAAAGGCTTCTTAACATTTTACCTTGAATGGGCTTTCAATGTGCTAGGTTTAAAACTGGTTCTATGTAAAGTCTGCATTTCTAGTAACTTGAGGTCGACGACTTAATTACAGGTTCGGTGGGTTGGTAAGAAATCCGTGTTCTAGTATATTTATTGGAACTACTTAAAGAATATGACCAATGAAACTTGGGTAACTTTAAAATTGAAGAAGTGAGGCTTTCCCAGTATGAGGCCACGGAGCCTGCATGAGGTTCTGAGAACATACTTCAGTTGCTGTTGCTACTCTCCTGCATGCTTGGAGTGTTCCCCATTATGACAGAATGAATGACTCGACCATACACTCACATTCCCATCCAGACTTGCAATGTCTGAAATAAACAACTCTCTTAGTCTGCACCATGAACAGAGCCAGCACCAATGGATTCATTCCTGGCTTTCCACCCCATGCACACCGTGTCACGTAGACGTCCGTTAACTCGACCTCGTCTAATTTTATCGTAGCGGTTCTTGTAAGAAAGATAGTCAGAAGCTCCTCAAATTAGCTCGCTCTCTAAAATTGGAGCCTGCTCTCCCATCTCGAGTGGGCACTGGCACTTCGAAGGGAATTTGGGTGGTTTTTCCCGCGTCTTTCACTAGTGTGATCTTTGACGATTACTCATAGGTGTTTTGTAACGTTTAAGGAGGAGACGCTCCCTGAGACGCACACACTGCGGGTGTTCTCGCAGTTCAAAGCTATTGCCTGAATAGGATGGGGTTGCTGTCCTGGTTGAGTCTGGATAAAGGAGTCAAGCCCCAGCCAAAAGAATTAAGGTACGATTTTGCGGTAGTGAAGTAGAGCCCCTGTTGGGTCCGAGACACTTCGTCTCTGATCGTCAAAAAATCTCGTCACGAAGGCTTATCGTAGCATCCAGGCACCATAGTGGGCCACCTCACGATGTTGATGGGGCTCTTTAACTAGTGTTCGCCCTTATATAAGCTCAATTACCCTCCGACAGCATGTCTCACTGATGACTCTTTGCCCCCTGCAGTGTTTCTGACCAGAGGAGAAAGACGGCTGTTCTAAGAACTTTAGAGCCGGCAGGTAGCACCCGTACTCTCAAAGCAGCCACTAGAAAAGAGAATAAGCAAGCTGCGGGTGCTGCTAGCCCTAAAAAGACAATAGTAAAGAGCAACGCTCGCAGAGCAGCAGAACAAAGCAAGCCAGTACCTCAGGCAATCGCACAAAAGAAGAAATATACGAGAGGAAAACATGATAAGAAGACGCCAGTCAACAAAAAACGTAAGCTGGAGCAACTCACACCTGCCCCTCCTCCAGAAGAACCCATCCGCTCCGGTGGCCTCAAGCGGGTCCGAAGCTCTTGGAAAATGAGACCATTATATGTTGACGAAAAACTCAGAGTGTTTATTGAAAACGAGGATGACGAATTATTTCACTATGATGGTGGGGAGTTCTATGCATGGCTGAAAGAGTGCGAAGCAGGACAAGCAGATCCTACAGAGGGGGCTCCCTACCCCCTGCTTGTCCAGGACCATGACCTCAGAGTTCTGCTGGAGATTAAAATGCCTATGAAAAGGGATGGGGAAGAGGAGAAGGTGGAGGAACTGAGTAAAAAGAAAAGACGAGGCAAAAATAAGGAGCCAGTGACGATTAAAGTGCCGACATCAAGGTTGTTGCCCCGGTCAGAACAGCCAGAAGTGATGCTGCCTAAAGCTGGTATAGGACAGGTGCATAAAGACTGGCTTGGAGGTGGGTCGTCTACCCCTAGAGACAGCCAAACTGGTGGTGTACGCCCGACAAGCTCTAACATTCCAGCAGGTCCTGCATTTGTCACCAGCGTACTCCCTCGGGACCCCCCTTATGTCCGTTTTGTTCAGCCAACCCCTGATGACTTATATTTGTCAGTAGAGTATGATATGGACGAAGAGGATGAAGATTGGCTGGCGGCTTTCAACAAAAAGGATAAGGCAGCCAAGGCTCTCAAAGAAGAATGGTTTGAGCACCTTATGGACAAAATGGAAAAAGAATATACTGCGGTACTACTGGCTCACCCAGAGAAATGGGTCGTAGTGGCTAGGGCCGCAGATCAGCCACCCCAAGTGACTTTACCGCCCATAGGACAAGTGTTCCCGCTGCAGGCATGTTTAAAGGTTCCTGGTATAGGTCATTATGGTAGCACTTTCATACGTTCTGTATATAATTATTGGAAGGCTAAACACCAAAGAGCTGGCAGGCCGTTGATACAACGGTTGTGGTACGAACCCCCATGGCATTTGTCCTCAAAACGAGCAGTGAGGCTTCCTGGTGGGGGCGGTGATGATGAGGACATTGATAGTCTAGCTGGTCCATTCAGAGCTCATGATTCTCCAGATGCATTGGCTGGAATTAGGAGAAGGAAGATGGAGCCTGCAGAGGTAAAGTCTCGTTTTGAAGGTATCCGGAGAGACCTGGAGACACTGAGAACATTGGCAGATCAAACTCGTAGACGTGAACGGCTGAAACGACGTGAATTGCAGCTATATGCCGAAGAATATGAGAGTAGAATAAAGGCCGCCATAGATAAACAACAAGGGCTGGCACTGTTGAAAAATGGCAATCTGAAACACCGACCACCGCCCTTGTCGTTTGCAAATGCGGCTCAGAAGAAGCGCAAAAAGGGAAAGGGTAGTGAAAATGACGCTGAATCAGAAGACGTTGCTCAGCTCATACGAGATACTAAGCAGTGGGATGAAGTGGTGTTGCCGGCTGAAGACCGAGCTGCTAGGTTGGCAGCTAGGAGGGAGGCTAGAGAAGCAGCTGGAGCTGGCATGCCATTGTCCCATTCCCATCGTCGTCCCGGGACTCCCGCCTCTAATGCTTATAAACCGATTAGAAAGATGCAGAGGCCTGCATCAGCAGCCTTGTATAACACAACTGCACTGGAAAGGGATACTATCCCTCACCCATCTTCAAACAATCGAAATTTTAGTTCTGCAGGTCGAGCACAGATGCCTCGCTCTTCAATTCCAGTGCTGTGCAACGAAGATGGCGTTCGAGGTCCAAAGCCTGCCCCTGGCATTCGAAGAGATGCAAAGTGTGTGTGGTGCGGTACCAACGCCCCTGGAGTAACACTCCTTGGTTGCTCTTCTTGCCACCGCTGTTATTGTTTCAAATGTTATCAGAGACGTCCAGGTCATGGCATAAATAATTGGAGTCGGGCGGTAAGAGACAGCAAGTACAGGTGTGTTGTTTGCAAAGGATTAGAAGAGGCTCCGCCAGACGATACTTCAGCAAACACAGCGACAGATCAAGTGGAAGCAGGGAATGCGAGCACACAAGAGGAAGCTGGTGAATATGATCCTGACATGATGGTGGTAGATGAAGTGAGTTCAGCAGGGGAAGAGGATACTAAAAGGAGAAGGAGTAAAAAGAGCGACAAGGCTGAGAGGAAGAAGACGTTGACTGCCAAGAAGAAAAACGGTGGGGAAAGGATGAAAAGACCAACTTCAGCCAGGGATAAAGCCAAACGGATCAGCAGAGCAGATTTAGAAATTATGTTGAGCCATCCAGTGAGGACACCCAGTAGGAAACTTAGAAGCAGAGCATGATGGGAGTGCTATATCTACATAGGCCTGTAACAAATGCTCCTAGGAAACTTTTGGTCGCTGAAGCACAGCATATCACCTCAGGTTCCTTGCAGTGTCACGACATGGTCGGATTGATTCCTGATACTAAATGTGTACATTTGAGATTGTTGCTCATTAATCACTGGACTGCTGGCTGACAAGACCTGTGTGCGTCCTATTTTGTTCCCGAATGAAACGAATTAGCTCAATGAGTGGCATGGGCAATGGGGCCGGGAGAGGGTAGGTTCATTGTCTTTTAATTAATCGAAGTCGATAGTTGACTCGACCGCCTGGTTTCGTTCTAAACTGCAATGCTCCAAAAGGCCGCCATCACTAAACTTGAATTCCTTTGCAGCTTTGCCTCTCACCCCTGGCACGACCTCGATATCGGCGAAAACGCTCCCAATGTGGTACATGCAGGTAAGATCCTTCCTTTTTGTATCTAATGAATGCCAAAGCTCTCCAATTGGCGCTGACGCTTCCTCGCCCGCCTTGACGTTTTGTCTGTCTGTTTGACACAGTGATTGAAATTCCACGTGGTAGCAAAGTCAAATATGAGTTGGATAAGGTCACAGGTCTCCTCCATGTTGACCGTGTCCTCTATTCCTCAGTTGTGTATCCTCATAACTATGGTTTCATTCCTCAGACATACTGTGATGACAATGATCCCCTTGATGTTCTCGTTCTGATGCAAGAACCTGTGGTACCATTTTCTTTTCTGAGAGCAAAGCCTATTGGATGTATGCGTATGTTAGATCAAGGAGAGCAAGATGATAAAGTGATTGCTGTCCATGCTGATGATCCTGAGTTCCGACATTTCAATGATATTAGTGAGGTGCCTCCACATCGCCTGGCTGAGATTAGACGCTTTTTTGAGGATTACAAAAAGAATGAGCACAAAGAAGTTGTTGTAGAGAACTTCTTGGGAGCTACTGATACTTATAAGATTATCGAGCAGGCATGCCAACTGTACACAGACAATTTTGTTCCAAAGAAACAGAGATAGATGTGCATGTATGAGATGATGATGGAACCATTTTGCGCATAGGTAGCGATCATATTTCATTTCTACTCTACATTTAATTGAAAATTGCCTCGATATCTTTCAAAATCATGCACTCTTTAGCAGCAGGGAGGATGTCTTTGGGTACTGCCAGATGTAAGGATGTTAAAAATGCCGTTCAGACTCGTCATTCTAGGTCGCCTCATGTCATTTTGATGGGGAAGCAGAAGAACTCTAGCAGTACTAGCACTAAGAAAGGACCCAAAAAGAGCCTTCTCCCTACTCCTTCCAAACTTCCTTACCTGGAAACGTCTGTCGTGACACACAACCTACTGCTCGCACAAAGCTTTTATCAGACCACTGGCCGCCCTATCTTGGAGGATGAAATAGACATATCTATGGCTAGTAAAGCTCTTTATGAGGCCCCATTTGCGCTCTTAGCTCATGACACATCAGAGCCAGAGCCTGTTTTTGTCTATGGCAACAATGCTGCTCTGAATTTGTTCGAGTGCACCTGGGAGGAACTCATTGGCACTCCATCCTCTAAAAGTGCAGATCCAAATAAAGAGATTCAGTCGGAAAGGTCAGAGCTATTAGCTCAAGTCCTTGACAAGGGTCACATAGATGGATACACTGGCTGGAGGAGAACATTTCAAGGCAAATCTTTCCGAATTACAGATGCTACCGTATTCAATGTAAGTTCGCCTTCAGGAGAGAGGATAGGACAGGCTGCAATGATTACTAAATGGGAATTCGAAGATGGAACAGAGGGTGGTGTAGGAGTGAAACCTGCGCAGGACGTCCAGGACACCGGTAGTCGACAGAGCAAAGGCATCCTGGAATTGGAAGTCGAAGAACAGGCAGCACTCGTGCGTCAATTGAAGGAAAATCAAGGGCTGAAAAATAGTGATCCGCTGGTAAAAGAAGCTGTAGCTGTGTTGTTACACAAGAAGGAAGAGCTGGCTAAATTGCAAGGTTGATGATGTGTTTACAGCAACTGAACTGGACTAGGTGATCTTTCAAACAAGGAAGAAAGGGCGACTTAGAAAAAGCCACTCTGCTCTATGTAATCTATTCCAGTGATTCGTACTGCCAATTAGAATAACAGGCTTGATATTCTCTCTATCCAGGAAGTGCACTCTGGCGCCTCTAGAAGAAGTATTTTGTGCAGACCAATGCCCTTGCTAGGCATCTTGCTCTCGCCAATAGTGCAAAGCCTTAATTTGCACCCTTTTTTCCCCCTTCTTCCAAAATCTGAACGAGGTAAGGCCGAGAGAATCCAATAGTATCCGGCTCAGTTCTTCTGCCTTATATGATCTGTTCCCGATGCACGCTTCTGTTTGTAATACGGCACAATCCAATATCGACATACACGTTGTCCATTTTAATATTCAGGCGATAACTATTTAAACTTGGCATTGTGACACCTTGTTGAGGCGGCCATTATGGCTAGACTACAGTATATGAGTGCCAATAGGACGGCCACTTTCGACAGCCTCTCAGCATCTGACCAATTGGCTCTCACTCAAGTGCTCCAAGTCTATGACTTAGCACTGTCATCTTTATGGACACTCATCTGTGCATATTTGGTTTTTTTTATGCAGTGCGGATTTGCACTCTTGGAAGCTGGAAGCGTGCGGGCAAAGAACACGAGGAATATTCTTCTCAAAAATGTCATAGATGCCTGTGTTTCGGCCATTATGTGGTGGTCCTTAGGTGTGGCCTTTGCTGGCATAGATCTCTGTGATGGCAACCCATTTTTGGGCAGTAAATACTTCTTTACCATTGGTTCTCCACAAAATGATCCTAGTTACTTCATCAACTGGATGTTCGGTTGGGCATTTTCTGCCACTGCAGCCACCGTGGTCTCCGGCGCCATGGCTGAGCGCACTCAGTTTGGAGCATACGTCTCCTACACAATTTTTATGTCCGGCTGGGTGTACCCAGTGGTGGCGCACTGGATGTGGTCCGTCAGTGGTTGGCTCTCTCCATACAGACTGAACTGTGCCACCAGAGTTTTTGCTCCGCTTTTTGCGAGCACCGTTGGTTTCATAGATTTTGCAGGATCGGGGGTGGTCCATGTGACGGGGGGCATCGCCTGTCTGGTCGGTGCTGCCATCTTGGGCCCAAGGTTGGGCAGATTCACAGCAGACGGCCATGTGTGCTTGATGCCAGCATCCTCTCCCGCGTACCAAGCGCTGGGCACCCTCATTCTATGGCTCAGTTGGTATGGATTCAACTCTGGCAGCACAAACTGCTTTTCTACCTCGGAGTGCGTCAGCGTCGCCGCCACCGTGTCTGTCAATACGACGCTTGCGGCAGGCACAGCTGGTGCAACAGCTCTGCTCCTGAGCGTACTCCGTGGCTCACCTGGAGATGTTACCCCGCTTCTGAATGGCATCATCACTGGTTTGGTGTCTGTGACAGCTGGGTGTGCTACGGTTGAGAACTATGGAGCAGTGGTCATCGGTGCTGTTGCTGCATTGGTGTACCTTGGAGGCATAGCCTTCTTGAGAAAAGTCCGAGTAGATGATCCTGTGGAGGCTACTGCAGTGCATTTTTTCGGCGGTGCATGGGGTGTGATTGCAGCAGGTCTGCTCTCCACTGAGAAGGGGACATTAGCAGCATATGGCCACAATGAAGGTTGGGGCCTTCTCTACGGGGGCGGCGGCGCTCAATTTGGCGTTCAAATTTTGGGTCTCCTGGTGATAACTGTATGGAGCGGTGCTCTGATGGGCATTCTCTTCTATATAATGAGAGTATGTGGTTGGTTGAGAGTTCCTAGAGAAGAAGAGTATGCTGGGTTAGATCTTGCACATGGTCTTGGCAAGGGATTTGCATGGGATCCGAGGTGGCTCTTGAAGAAATTAGGGTTTGGAAAGCCGCGGAAAGATGACGGGACGACGACCGAATCGAACCCTTCTTGGTCGGCTGGCATGAGAAGGGTGTCAATGGATCAGTCCAGATCCAGTAGGGCTGGTACCTCTCAGCTGGATGAGGGCAGTGATAAGAATGGAATTAAGAGATTGAGTGGGGCGGTGAGAGCTGGGTCCCATCAGATATGATGCACACCGCTCAAGGGAAAGCGTCAGAGACACTGAATAGATAGCATGCTGCACCCCTTGTGTCGTCAATTCAGTTAAGAAAGAGTGTGAAACCATCTCAGAGTATGTCTTTTCTTCGTGGGGACGTTTGGATAATCCAGACTCTAATTTTATGCAAAAAAATGGTATTATTGCGAGGCCACAGGGCCCTTTGTTTTTTCCTCATACAGGCTTTTATGCGTTCAGTTGCTATTTACTACATGATAACACTATCTTTGTAAGGATTATACATATAGGGTAGGTACATTCTACAGTAAAACCAAGCCTTTCTCAAGCCCATATGGCAAGTATTGACATTGCTGCGAATCCCCCCAAGAGACAGGCTACTTTCTGTTTTGCATGACGTGGATCTCTCAACTCTTTTGGGATCACCTCCATGAACGCGACATACAAAAAGGTGCCAGCTGCCAATGCTGAGACTGACGCTGCGCCGACCCCTTGAGCAAAATCTGAAGCTATAAATCCTAAAAATATTCCTAAGGGGCTCGCAAAAGTAAACGGAAGTACGACTCCCCAAAACCCTGGAGGGGCTGGCAATACAAAGAAAGGCGATCGTCTCAGTGATTCAGTCCCCAATGCGTCCACAACACTGCTGCCTAGAGCATATGCAGCTAATCCTTTGTGCGATACAATTGCTATAAATATGTGAAAAGAGTTGGAAATCGTCGATTGCGCCCCCATTGCAGCTCCTTCCAATAATGAATGGAAGACGAGAGCGACGCCCATCAAAATTGCCGTCAAGAATGTGACAGACGGGGGCGGTTGTTGTTGGTGTTGTTGTTTTGGTTGCATTGTCATCTCTAGCGGATATCTGCTATTAGAAGTGGCAGAAGTACTGCTGTGCTCCCCTCTGTGCTGAAATGCGTTTTCATTGTGCAACAGCCGAGCACCTTCATCCCGCACAGGGTGCATGGCTACTCTGGAGGGTGATGCAGAGCTCAATAAGCCGCCCTTTTCAGCTAAATCTATTCCTGCTAATAATTCTACTGGCTCATCTGATAATTGTCTAGATAAAGATCCATTGCTCAACTCATTATTGGTATCGGTGGTGTCATGGGGGTGATGATGCTGATGAAAGCCGGCGGCCACCGATCTGTCGGCCACCAGGGTGAGAAGATACCCAGTACCACAGAGGAATGGCGCCAGCGGAAATTGAAATTTAGGCATTTGTTTCAAAGCTTCTCCTAGTAAGTGGCAGAAGCCAGCAGATATCATGACCCCTGCGCTAAACATGTTTCCCAACACGTATATCACACTCCGGCCACTGCCACCCTGTGCTCTATCCTTCTGCGAGATGTAGACTGGGGCATAGGCTCCTAGCAAGGCTGTTATGGCCAGAGTGAAGGCAGCAAATGTGTCGAATTGAAGTCTTGACAACATTCTGATGTTTGGAGGAGCCTAAGCGTCACCGTCTCACAAGCCAGGAAGCCACGTGGAGTGGGAGAAAGCTGGATGTGGGAGACGGAGGCTGTTCTGGCAGAGATTATAGTATTGCGCAGAACGCCAATATTCTCAACAGGGATAATACAATAAAATGGCAGTCCTCCTCTGTTGATGTCCCATGGACAATATTGTCAATCAATGTCAGAAGTGATTAGGAGAGTAATTGATCTTAACCGCAGAAGTTGCAAGATGGTTTGCCGCTGTGGAAATGTGTAATAAAATGTATGTATTAAAAATTTTAGGCAGGGATCACTCTCTGGAGCAGGTGCAGCCAAGCACCGGATGAAACACGTGTGTGCCACGGAAATTCTGTGAGAAGGACTCCATCAAGGGGAGGCCTTTAGCAAAGTCTACAATCACTATTTCGTAGATTAATCTCGCATTTCATTTAAGAATTAATAATGGCACTGTTGCTGGCACACACGAGTCGAAGGGCTCTCGGTACAGCCGCTCGTAGCTTGGTGAGTGGGTTTGCAGGATTGCCGATATTGTCGCAGAAAAGCGTGCATATCTGACTAATTTCTTCCCTCTGACCCATTGTAGACGACTAGTATTAGATCTTTCTCTGCACAGGTAGGTCTGTCAGCCTGGAAGTGCACTCTCTAGGCTTGATCTCTCCAACGCCTCACACATCCTCCTACGTCTCTGCTCCAACACCATTTCCCTCCGTACACCTTTGCAGCCTGCTGCAAGCAATGATGAAGATTACACCAAGTTCTCAAGTGATAGTAGCCGCTCCCATGTCACGTGGCCTCGTGTCCTGAACGCCTCTTTGGAAGAAGTTGACCCAGAGTTATTCGACATCATCGAGCATGAGAAGAACCGTCAGTATAAGGGGCTGGAACTCATTCCTTCTGAAAACTTTACTTCGAGATCAGTCATGGAGGCAGTTGGATCGGTAATGACCAACAAGTATTCTGAAGGATACCCAGGGGCTCGTTACTATGGAGGAAATGAATTCATCGATATGGCAGAGAGACTGTGCCAGAAGCGTGCACTGGAGGCTTTCAATCTTGATCCTAGTCAGTGGGGCGTCAATGTGCAGAGCTTATCAGGGTCTCCAGCCAATTTCCAGGTGTATACAGCCCTTTTGAAGCCTCATGATCGCATCATGGGCCTGGACCTTCCTCATGGAGGACACTTGAGTCATGGATTCCAAACAGACACCAAAAAGATTTCTGCGACCTCCATCTTCTTTGAGACAATGCCATACAGGCTGGATGAATCCACAGGGCTCATTGATTACGACAAACTGGAGGAAACTGCCACTCTCTTCAGGCCCAAGCTCATCGTCGCCGGTGCCTCTGCCTACACCAGACACTATGACTACCCACGGATGAGGGCAATAGCTGACAAGCATAAGTCTATACTATTGGCTGATATGGCACACATCAGTGGATTGGTCGCTGCCGGTTTGGTACCCAGTCCATTTGAGTACTCCGATGTTGTCACCACCACCACCCATAAGTCTCTCAGGGGACCCCGTGGCGCCATGATTTTCTACCGAAAGGGCCAAAAGGGAACTGATAAGAAGGGAAATCCAGTCATGTATGATTTGGAGACTCCAATCAACTTTGCAGTATTTCCAGGATTGCAAGGGGGGCCACACAACCACACCATTTCAGGCTTGGCATGCGCTCTCAAGCAGGCGAACACGGAAGAGTTCAAATCTTATCAAAGACAAGTGATGGCCAATTCTCAAGCCTTGGCAGAGGGATTGCAGAAGAGAGGATATTCTTTAGTCTCAGGTGGTACTGACAATCACATCGTGCTGGTCGACCTGAAGCCTCAGGGCGTGGACGGTGCGCGGGTGGAGCGAGTGATGGAGCTGGCTCACATCGCTGCTAATAAAAACACGGTGCCTGGAGATGTCAGTGCCATGGTACCTGGTGGTTTGAGAATGGGTTCTCCAGCTCTTACGTCACGTGGCTTTGTCGAGGAGGATTTTGATATGGTGGCAGAGTTTGTCGACAAGGCAGTGAAGATCGCTCAGGATTTGAAGAAGCAGACTGGACCAAAGCTCAAGGATTTCAAAGAAGCATTGGCCGATGGCAAGCCAGTGCCTGGCTCATTAGAAGCATTACGACATGAAGTAGAGCAATTTGCTAAGAAGTTCCCAACCATTGGTTTTGAAAAGTCCTCGATGAGGTACACTGCATGAGAGAAAGTGTGCTTCTGAGGTTGGGTGATCAAAGATATGAAACCTGACTGTACATACATGTTGGGAGACGATCGATGTTTAGATTTGTGTAAATGAGAACTAAATTATCATTTTGGTTGCCGTGAGTTTTTCTTTGCTCGCACTGGATACGGTCGAAACGGATGGTGGAGACTCCTGGTAGATCGATCTCTCTGACAATTGTCTTCGTTATTTTCTTGCTAAGTACCTGTAGATCTATGTCCTATGGACCAATACCTATAAGTTCAAAGTAAGTATCAAGTGCAGCCCTTCAGGTTCAGAGGTGCGCTCATTCACCCTCCATTCTGCAGCTGCTATTTCTTCAACACGATCACTGGCAAATCTCAGTGGGAGGATCCAGGAGGTTTGTGTCAATTCTCTTATCAATCCCATCCCTTGACAACATAGATTACTTTTAATAATTGTCGCCCTTTATTTATTATTCCACGACCCAACAGATGCACCCTACATAGATGAGGCGGGAACTCGGTGGTGGCTGGACGCTGACGGTCGACAATGGACCCACCGCAATCCCAGAGTATGTAGTTTCCTACCTATTTATAAATCTCAGCAGTACTCACTGACCAAGCAAGTCCTAATCTGCTCCTTTCCCATCTGTATTTTTTACATTGCAGCCGCTAGACTATGTGTGGGTAGAATATTGGAGCGAGAACCAGGAAGCATGGTACTACTATAACCAGAAAACGCAACAGGTACAATGGGAGAAGCCAGTCGATATGGGCTGGAAACAGATATGTAATTAATTAATGCTCAAGAAAGGTTTCACACAAAAATGAGTGCATTACAAACTGGTGGAAATGTTTTCTTTTTTTTTTTTCCATACACATCCTCAGCACGAAACATCTACGGCCCTTCAATTGAGTAGCAAGACTTTATACCGCTGTCTTCTTTTTACTGCCAGTTCTTTGCACAATGCTCAGCAAGGTCCACAACACGTTGGCTATAGCCCCATTCGTTGTCATACCAGGCAACAACTTTGACCATGTCATCACCCATCACCATGGTGAGAGCAGAGTCGATGGTGGAAGACACGTTGGTCATCTTGAAATCGCAAGACACAAGTGGGGCATCAGAGACAGCCAAGATTCCATTGAGTGGGCCGTTGGCAGCGTCACGGAATGCCTCATTGACTTCCTCGGCAAAGGTCTTCTTTTCAACCTGGATGACCAAGTCGACGACAGACACAGTTGGGGTTGGCACACGAAGAGCAACACCATTTAACTTGCCCTTCAGCTTGGGGAGGACCAATGCAACTGCCTTGGCTGCACCAGTAGTGGTTGGTACAATGTTGAGAGCAGCAGCACGGGCACGGCGGAGGTCACGGTGAGACGCATCCAACAGGCGCTGATCACCAGTGTAAGAGTGAGTGGTAGTCATGGTTCCCTTGACAATTCCAAACTTCTCATCCAGGACCTTCACGAATGGAGCCAAACAGTTGGTTGTGCAGGAGGCGTTGGAAATGATGGGTGCCTTGGGGTCGAACTCGCTCTCGTTAACACCGACCACGTAAGTTGGGATGTCAGAGCCCTTGGCTGGGGCAGTGATGAGGACCTTCTTGGCACCTGCTTGGAGATGCTTGGATGCACCTGGGGTGTCGATGAAGACACCAGTACCCTCGATGACAAGATCGACATCCATGGCACCCCATGGGAGCTGGAGTGGGTCGCGGGAAGATACGATCTTGATGTGTTTGCCATTGACGCTCATGGTGTCGTCACTGATGACCTTGACATCAGCATTGAATGTACCCATGGTGGAGTCATATTTGAGGAGATGAGAGGCCTGCTTAACCCCTCCAGAGTCGTTGATGACCACGACTTCGAGGTTGGAATTCTCGCGGCCCTCCAGGCAACGGAGGAACTGACGGCCAATACGGCCAAAACCATTGATGGCAACTTTGAGCTTCTTAGCTGAGACAGTCACCTGGCGAGTGGCACCAGCTCCAGTCTGCATGGGAGAGGGTGGAGGAATGGTAATAGAGTCAGTGTGGTGGGTGGCACATTGGACAGAGTCTGCAAAGATCACCTACAGCAGCAGTTTGGACTCCTACACGAGAGTGGAAGTCTTGAGCACCCTTGCGTCCGAAAACAAGGGAAGAGGAGCTCTTGAAGCCAGTGAAGTCGCCCAGGCTAGCAGAGGTCTGCAATTGTGGGTGCGGGTCAGATGCGATTCAGTAGAAGTGAGCAATACCTCAGTACAAATCAGCGCCTTCTCATTGATTGTAACAGTGATGTTTCATCTAGGGTAAGAACGACTTGAACCACTGGTTAGAATAGACACCAGAAGGATCACTGCACCCAGATAAGGCTGCAACTTTCCGTGGTAATCTATCTAGCGAGGGATCTCTATTTCACCCGCATTGATTGGACATCGACTCTAGAGATTCTAGAGGCACCAAGCCGCTGCAATGTATCTCACCTTTGGAGCAGAGCGGCGTGGAGCTGACACCCTCATGCCACCAACACGAGTAGGTGCAACAGCGAGAGCGGTCATTCTTCTACTAATTTAAGTAAATAAAATTCTTAAAGATCCCGGATGAATGTGTAAGGAATGAAGCAATGTAGAGGAGTTTTCTGGCTAAATTATCCCATCTTGAAGCAAGCTCTACCCACAATTTGCCTCAAGGTCGATTTCCAGGGATCAAACTTACCCAGCCCCCGTAGGCTGCTGGACAGAATTTCTCATTTCAGCAAGAATCCAAGCTGCACTCCCCCTCTTCACCTGAATTTGCAGGGATATTCGGTATAAGAGGAGCATTTGAATAGATTACAATGGTGGCTGTGAAAGTCGTCAAGAACTCTGCTTAGTAAGTTTTGGATGACAGGCTTTCGAAGGCGGCTATTTCGCTGTGCCTTGAACAGATTATAACTTGATTTTTTCTTTCTCCTGCAGCTACTCCCGGTATCAGGTTAGTTATAGGAGCATATGCTCAGTGATGATGTTTTGATGGGAACGGGCTGGGAACCAGGGTAAAACTATTCATGCGGAGATGCAGTAGATTGAATTTATAAATAATTACATCGTGTATGGAGATGTACAACGTGTTCCTCTCAACACCCTTAGATGACTGTGGCAAAGCCGCCCTCTCTCTTTCTTGTTGAGACCCAAGCAGAGTAACCTAAGACTACCGCAACTCACAATCCACTATACTGGTATGCAGGTCAAATTCCGTAGACGTCGAGAGGGCAAGACTGATTACCGTGCTCGCGTCCGTCTTTGCACCCAGGACAAAAATAAATACAACACTCCCAAGTATCGCTTGGTGGTCCGATTTACGAACAAGGATGTGATCTGCCAGATTGCCTATGCCACCTTGGCTGGTGATGTCATTGTAGCCTCTGCACAAGCCAAAGAGCTTCCACGTTATGGATTGAAGGTTGGTCTCACCAACTACTCTGCAGCTTACTGCACCGGACTCCTTCTGTCCAGACGTGTATTGCAGAAGTTTGGTTTGGACACACATTATGAGGGCAACACAGAAGAGGTTGGAGAGGATTACAATGTCGAGGCAGCTGATGATGCTCCACGCCCCTTCATGTGCATTCTGGATAGCGGACTGAAGAGAACCTCCACTGGAAGCAAGGTCTTTGCTGCTCTGAAGGGAGCTCTCGACGGTGGCCTTGATATTCCTCACAATGAGAAGAGATTTGCAGGGTACGATCCTGAAGGCAAGGAATTGGACACTGAAACGTTGAGGAAATACATCTTTGGTGGCCACGTGGCAGAGTACATGGAGGAGATGCAAGAGGAGGATCCTGAGAAGTACCAGGCTCATTTTAGCCAGTATATCAAGGCTGGAATTGATGCTGATAACATTGAAGAATTATATGAAGAGGTTCATCAAGCCATCCGTGCAGATCCAGCTGCAAAGAAGAAGGCAAGAAGCAAGCCAGCAGAACAGAAGAAATGGAAGGAGTCTAAGTCGACATACGAGGAGCGGAAGGATAGGCTCAAGGCCAAGTTGGCAGAGCTTATGGAGTAAAGAAATGGACGGATCTTCTCTTTATTCTTTCTTAGTTTTAAGGAAAATAAAGGGGATAGTAATAGTAGTTCTGTAAGCATGTGATAGGCGCTCTCTTTCAGGTCATTTGGCCCACCTTCCCCATTGGGAAAAGGTTTTGTTGCCAGACCGTCATACATCGCATTACTTCTCAAACACCCCTTTTTCTTAGTAGCTCTATGATATCACCAGTTATTGGAGGTGTTTTTTTATCAATGGAAGGTACAATCAGAGTCTCCTTTGCAGAAGTAACAATGGTTACCTCAAAAGTGGAATCAAGACCCTCTATCTCCTCCCCTTGAACGAGTACATTCCCAAAAGCATCCTCTAAAGAATCTGCAAGCTCAATAAAACAGTCTACCTGAGCAGAATCGTATTTGACATTTACAATTGTAGGTTCAGGACCAGTTTTACCAAGCGAAGACGATCAAGCAAACGAGCGGAGCGCTTGGGATAATACCGAGTTTAATTGACCTGCAAAAGTAGCACATGATATGAATTTTTGTTGAGGATTGGATATGAAAAACGTTTTTTGGTACCACCTCGGAATTGCTCGCTAGTTTTGCACGTCACAAAAGAGATAGTAGAACTATTCGATGTTGCGGTGGTGATTCTACCGCTAGCCAGCGTCCTTAGGGTGTGAGCAGCACACCCGATTAAGTATCTCCGCATTATTTACTATTTGTTTGTTGGATCGGAGTCAATGGAGGACGAGAGGGTTCCCTTTTGTATCCTCATTCCTAGATACTGCTTTGCCTACAAAAAAGTGAAGGAAGCGGTATTCTTTTCATTGGCGGCAAGCACTGGCACGTTTTGCGTGGAAAAGTATTGGTAAGAAGCCAGCAACACTATGCTGAAGTTTATTGTGACCTGCATGGAGAAAATTACATGCAAGTGGGGGTGGGGGTTCATTCTGTCGTATGCAGGGCCAATTCATTTTGATCAGCATGTACCTGTCAGGACAGTGGAGCAGGTGATGCGATTTCCTAAACCTACTTGAATGAATGCCCACCGAAGAGGCAAGCAAAAATGCCGGAGACAGACACTCTATCCACTGAGCTACAGGACCTCTACTCTGCGATCCAGGCAGGGGTCGAACCTGCGGCCTTCTGTTATCTAGACGACTCTCTGCACTATCCGACCAGAGCCAGTAGAAGCGAGACAGAAATGGCCTCATACGCATATTTTGCCAATAATATCCTACTCAAAGTTGTTCATACTCTCAAAACCGGTGTAGAAGCCAATCTTTCGATAATTTTGATTGTCCAGTCTCTTTCTGCTAAGGTATGAGAGGTCGTGAGTAGTACAGATGCTAGCCTTCTTCAGAATTCTGGTTTGGTCATTCCAACATTGTCTCCCGTGGTATCTTTCACTCTGAGCTTTAGTCTCGGTTCAGAATGTAGTACCGGAGTAGACGCATGTTCAAATTGCAATGGACTGTGAGAGCAAAGAGATATATTCTTTTGACAATGACGACTGGTATCACACGACCAGCTGGCAGGCACTGCACACCCTGAAGCAGTAGTTCCGAGGAATGAGCACATGAAGCAAGCTCTTTCTCCCTCTGCAGATGACCATCCCACCCGTGCTCAAGTCGTGTCGCAAAATCCTAGACAAAAGGAGCTAGAAGGGGTCACCGAACCTCCAGATGCCAGTGGGACTGCATCCCTGCTCAGGTCACCAGGCAGGAGAGGAGAGTACTCGTTATTGTGTGAAGACTCTGTCCGCCCCTTTCATAGTTACCAACAACACTTCCTTGAATATACATACTGCTATCCAGCAGTGTATACTCACCAGATACCCCTGTATTATGTTCCCGCGCCCAGTTACCAAAGATATTACAGCAGAAGCAGTAGCGGTGGGTATTATGATAGATGGGATGAGGATGATGACCACCCTTCGTCCCCCTCTCCTTCTCTCAATGGAAGGATGCGAAGGAGCGGCAGTAGCGGTATATCTCTCCCCGATGAGGTGGTCACAATGCCAAGAAGAAGAACAACACGTGTAGGCTTTGCAGAGCAGGGTACAGGTGCTCATCCTATAGGGCACTCCATCTCTTTGACTTCTGTGTCTTCGAGGGGGAGCAGCAATGTAGTGCATTTGGAGGACCTGCAAACGAGCGAAGAAGCATACTCCTTCTTCTCTGACCCAATGTACTCTGGCTGCTTGCAACACAGCGTGCAGTCTGCTAGTCCTGAAGTCCGAAAGAGAGTATTTAAATTGTTACTCTCAGAAGAGTGTCTACTGTCCATGCAGGGGCACATATGTCACATTGTACGATTGTTTCTTGCTGGGGCCGACGGGGCTGAGCTGGCGCTTACAGCAGCGACAGGTCTGAAAGACAGAGTGCTCACACTGGCCTTTGATCAGTATGGCTGTCGCATTCTGCAGTACATCATGGAAGCAGACAGTCGGGCGGCGGTGGCCGTAGCGCAGCCCTTAGAACCTCAAACATTAAGATGTATCAGAGACAGACATGCCAATCATGTCATTTCCAAATGCTTGGAGACCGTGAAAGCTACGACCGACATCTCTTTGATGGCCAACTTGATAGTTTCCAATGCACTGGAGTTGGCCTGTGAACCATACGGATGCAGGGTGGTCCAGCGCTTTCTAAAACACTACACTTCTGGCTATGAAGGAAATAAAGAAGAAGAGAAAGATGATGATGACGACAAAAAAGAGGACCTCTCAGACAGCGTTTGCAGAAAATTGGTCGATGTAGCTGTCACTTTTGCACACGATATGTATGGAGTGTATGCCATACAGCATATTATACTGTCAGGGAAAGAACCGTTTGCGAGCACCATAGCCAAGAAGGTGGCATCTCGAGTCATGGCCATGGCGCAGCATAGGTATGCTTCCACAGTCGTTGAAGCATGCCTGAACCGGCAGGAGGATGCATCCGTCGTTGTTCAAGCCATTGTGCAGTGCAGCGAACAGTGGCCTCACCTCCTCCTGGCCGTTGCCACCAACTGTTATGGTAATTTTGTGATCCAGAAGGCACTGGACAAGGCAATAGATGATGAGGCACAGAGAGGCATACTAATGAGATGCCTGGAGTCTTATATACATGTTCTAGAACGTGACACATATGGCAAGCACATTGCAGTGAAAGTACAGCACTCGATAGGACGACGTCTGTAACCATGCACTTTTCGTTTTCAATTTCAATTTCATAGCAATGTTATCTTTTTTTCTCTCCTCTTGGTGCTGTTCCTTCTATCCCAAAGGGTAGGCGCATGGACCTCCATGTGCATATCATCAAAGGAGAGACACAGGAGGGGTTTCCCACCCAGCACCATGTGCATCAGCTCTTCAGTCGGGCTGTGGTCTTCATGACCGTTGAACTCCAATGTCACAGGAGCCACAGGTTTGACATTTGCCTTGAGTTTAAGAGAATATTTAACCAGCTCTGGATAGTCTGGAGTGCCGCCGCTGTAGCTAGGAAGATTCATATGTATTCTTGGCGCCCAAGATACTTTCTGAGGAGGCACTTTCATGGTGGCAACCGGAACTTTCAAATGATTCCTTTCCTCGTTTCGTATCTCCAAATCTACGTGGTGATGAGTGTCATCTAGCCACCAATTCTTATGCTTCTTCTTCTTCTTCTTCTTTTGGGTGTCAACTGTGATACTGTTGGGATCTCTAATGACGAGTGGCTTTGCACTGAAGGAAGCAAATCGGGAAGGGAGGCCCACGTGACTGATGCCATGCCTTCGTGCTTCTTTGTTGTTGACATACACGCGTGCTGCCCATGCACAGGAGGTTGGAAAGTTCCAGGCTAATCCGGCTAATGCTACCATTTCATCAAAAGCACCAACTGGACTGTTGGAATAGCGCGCCAGGTAGAAGCCTCCCAATGTCCAACCGAAGAAGTTGACCAGTTGGAGGTTTGAAGGCACATATTTGCGAGCCTGAAGAGGGAAAGAACAGCAATGAGCGCGTGAGAAACGACGAAATTGGCAGGCAAAGGTCGTACCTCTTCGACTCTCACTAACGAGAGCTGATACAATGCTCGACCAGAAAAGTTCCAAGGAGCATCGCCATACCCGCTCATTGCTATCTGCTATTTCAAAGCCTCGTATTTCAGCCTCTTCAGGCTACAGCATTTAAGTTTGACCTTATTCCCGACATAGATATAATTGCGAAATCTGAAGTATGCATGCTTATCTGGATCACTTCGAACGATCCTTTGACAGCAATGCCCTGCATGAGGGAATCTGCACTCAGTTTGGAACTATTAGTCTAGTCAGTGCTTCCTAACAGGAAGCATTTGCTTTTTTCAAGAGTATGTGATGAAGTGCAGCATGTCTTATCACACTTTGGCAAGATGCTTTCTTCTTTTCTGCCAGACTAGGAAGAGCATGGCGGTCGTCCAGCATACAAAGGCCTGTAGCATAGCTGAGGTTACGCTACTCGTATAATTAAAATGACGCAACCGTTTGAATCACTGAGTATTGACCTATTTATACAGCTGTATAATCATATTGAAAGTTAAGAGAAGATCGAAGATTGCAGAATCTTCAATGTCGTTGTCGTGATGAGCCACGTTGTGCTTATATCCGACAGAACCCAAGGGTATCTTAAACCTGATCCTTTGATCCCCTTTTCCAGGCAGACAGAATGGTTGTCGCGCCATCACCCTGCTCTCTGGGCACCTCACGACCTCCTGACCAATTTCACAATGGAACAAGAAGGCACGCAGCCGTTGCATTATGAGTGTTTGGATGCCAAGCCTATCGGAGCCAAGCTATGTGTGGTCACTGCTGATGGCCAAAATCTAGACTCGGTAGTCTTATCAGTCATTCCCAATGATCTTTCTCCGACTCAAAGCACATATACCAGGCGCATTCACCCCACGCGAGTACCTGGTCCAATAGCTCAGCTTGCATTTCAGGAGAACATTCCTTTGACCTCTGAGGGTGCTACCGGTTCAGACCTGAATGTCCTGGCATGTCGAAGTTTACATTCACTCGATTTCATAAGCATCAATGAGGCTTGCGAGACCGCTGACCGAGGGTGCATAGCCCATCTTCCACTCACATCTGATTTCGATTGGAGTCCAGGAGCCGGGACAGTTTCCGACCGTGGCGTGTGCCTGTGCAGGGACGGCAGTCTTTTTGAGGTCACATTGGAAGCTACGGGATGTCGAGCTCGGAAGACACTACTTCCTTTCACTGGTTGTACAACCGGCATCGCGAGCTGTTCCCGTTCTTCTTCAATTTCAATGCACAGTAAGAGTTGTGACCCCCTGTGTGCCTTTCTTCCGAGACATCCAACTGCGCTGGCAGTATCTATGGGCTCATGCCTACACAGAATGGACTTACGAGGCCCACTCACAAGGAGCTCCTTTTATACCTCCCCACTGTCAGATGTGTTTGCCGTGGGTTGCACTCACAAGGAAGAGTATCTCATAGCAGCGGCAGATGCTCAAAACATCCTGATGTTTGACACACGCAAGCTGTCTCAGACACCCTTGTTGTCATGGGAGCATGGATTTGGTAAAGACCTTGAATCTCGGCTGCTCTTACGATGGTGGAATAACGCTGATAGCAGTGAAAAGGCCGTCGTAGCCGTCGATGGACGCTCAGGTCTCAGCGTATTTTGTGGGTACACTACCACAGGTGGAGGCCCTTGGTGGGTTTCAAGGCCGGGTCATCTTGAACTTTGTTTGAACAAAGGCAAAAACGACAACAAAGAAGCTCCATTGGTCGCGAGCGACAGCAGTAGTCTGGTGTCATATGCATGGCAGCCAGGACAACAGACGATGGCATCACACATCCAGCCGCCGTTTCGTCGCCTGCATCCCTTGTCTCGGCTCGATCTACCCAGAGGCACAGTGGGAGGGCGCACCGTTGTCACTGCCCTAAAGGACTCCTCCCTGAGCAACAAGTCTCTGAGTAACAAAAAATGGGTTCGTCAAAGACAGCTGGAGAAGCAGGGCAGGGGTGCTGTCAAGGTTTTGCTTCTGGAGAAGAAGGGGGGAGGCACCTGCCCATTAGACACCGTTGGTCTTGCTGTCGTGAATGCAACTTCAGTAGTCAGATTGAGCTCTTCAGGACACAGCGTCATAAGTAGTATTGCTGAAGCAGGTATGAAAGAAATGTCTGACGTCCGTACACTTCTGCCACAGCACACAGAGGGAGATGGCGACAGCTCAGTCGCTGCCTCGCCCCATCCAAAGGCAAAGAGAATGAAAAGCGTTGGAGTAGAGGAAGAATTGCATATTGTCTGCAGAAAAGATAGAACCGTGGTCGAGTTGCCCCTCCACAGAAGGTTGTTCTCCAAGACAGCCTCTCCTGTTCTTCTTGCAAAGAACAGCCGAGCCCTGTCTACCAATTCACCCGGTTCCCTGCGCTGGGATGATGAATGTATCAGCTATCAGCATGGCTTGACGGCCAGAGAGCTTCGGAATGATGGATTTCGTAGCCGGATATCAGCAGTTCCCATACTCAATGTGGCAGAGGCAAAAGGGGAGAAGAAAGCGTGGCTGGAAACAGAGTGTCTTCAGCCAGCGGAGGCGCGGAGGAGGGCATTGGAGGAATGTTTGTCGCCAGAGTCTGTGCAGACACTTGTTGGCAGGCAGGATGCTTCTTGCGTTGATGATGGTACAAGGGTGTCCTCAGGGCCTCCCGCTTATAGTGGCCAGGGTTTATTCAGTATGGATGAGGACTGGAGAGACACCAAGCGGTGGAGGGTCTCTGCCAATGGAGTGGCTTTTGGCAAAACACAAGCTGCTGAGGATAATAATTTGTCGGCACATTGTGAGCTATTGCAAGAATTGAAACATGAGTGGAGTAAGTGTTAACAATACTACACTAAAAAGGGGGGGAGTGATGCTGGCTTTCTTTTCAGGCTCACAAAATGTCAAGAATTTGCCACAGCCTATTCGATTGGAGTGCCAATCCACACAGTATTTTCTACCAAATATCCCTCATACTGATCCAAGAATGGTCACTGTTACAATTCATACTACTGATTCTCTTGCTAAGGGGTCATACCTATTTTATTGGCAAGGAGTGTCTTTCTTCCATGCTGGTGCCTAAAACTTGAACTTCTTGTCCTGTTTTCCGCTCTGCTTCTCCGTTGCTTTGCGCTTCTGTGCAGCTGCTTTTGCTGCTACTAAATCAGAAAAATCTTCTCTCTTTCTCAACTCTGCCACTCTACCCTCGTACAGCTCCCTCAAGGCAGCATCATCCAATGTCTCCAGCTCAGTGGGATCTAACGCGACTTCCACGTCGGAAGGCACTTGCTGCCTCAGCATTTCTAATCTCTTCCGAGCTGCAATCGTCAGTTTCTTGTCCTCTTCTCCTCCTCCTTCCTCCCCTGGTACTTTATAAGCATACTCACTACCCATGAGGGCACTCTGTCTGACTTTGGTCTTTTCTTGTTCTAACACCTGATACAGCTGCTTGGGTCCTTCATCAGCTTTGCGGAGCACAACCTCTCTGGGCGTCTCTATGCCAGATGGCACAGCCATTTCTGCAGCAAGGTTGGCATACTCCTCCTCAAGCGTTTCCTCTTCACTCTGCTCAGATTCCTCTTCCTCTTCTTCTTCTTCTTCTTCCTCTTCCTCGCTGCTCACTTCCTCCTCAGACCCTTCCTCCTCTAATTCACCCCACCTCATCATCAATAATGGTTCGTATGCGTCGTCTTCGTCGTCGCCCTCACCCAGCCTTTCAGCAAACACATCTCCATAAATAGGATTGCCTTCCTCATCGACAGGGGGCTTGCCCCATCCACCTGGATGATACCCAAATTGAGCCCCAGGAGGAATGGGTGCATTCAGCCCCGGTATTCTGAGTGACGGATAGGATGGCGGTGGGCCGTATCTTTGCATATTCACAAGCCATGGTGGAGGCGCGCCTAATTCCATACCCAGGGCCGCTCTGAGTTGTTCTGATAATACCCCTGGTCTGGCGTGTTTCACCTCCACGTCAAATTCTTTGCCTTCATAGTAGAGGTCACCCATGGCCGTCATCGGAGGTCTTGTCTGGTGTCTGAAAAAGGCATCATGAAGAATTTGGTAGTCTATATCAAGCTTTCCCATGCCTGGACGCATGCGTTCTCGGCCCTTCTGCTTTATTGTTTGACTTTCTGCCTTCTCTAAATATGCCTGCCTCATCTCAGTGATTCCTGTGGCTTCAATAAAAGCTGGCAGCTTGAAAGGTGGTTTCTCTAAACCTTTCTTGCCAGCCAAGTAGGCTCTTTTCTGAGACCAGTGTTGAGGCACTGGAACAGAGTTTCTATAAGCCTTCAAATGCACCAACAACACAGGATCTGCAGAGGTGGCATCCCATACTTCCACGACCTCTGGTTTGTCACAGGCTTGCTTTAGCTCTGCTATGTTGGCTCGTGCAGCAAGCTTCTTCTGTTTTCTAGATATCTTGTTCACATTTAGATCGTCCTCATCAGAATCACTTCCTGCCTCCCCAAGTCCGCTATGATGATGAATGTGCCCATCTTTTCCATTCTCACCTGCCGCTTGTATTGTGGTGCCAAGAAGTTGTTCCACGTTACCAAATCGATTCAGAACATTTTGGAAGTCAGCAACACCTTCTGATGCGTCCATCTCTATTTCTAGCGGAGCTGAGACGTACTCTAAAACCACAGCATTCCCTTTGGCGCTGGCTTGCGCTGGCTTGCGCTCGCCATTAGCTTGTTCAGGAGGGTGAGAGTGCCTGCGCGACAATAGGAGATGGCGATAAACTTCCCGTCTGAAATCATGAAGGTATCCCGAATTTCACTTACTTCTTTGTCTTCTTTCTTTGTTTCTGCTTCAATTTTTTGCGCTGAGCTAGCGTGAGCTTGCCATTTGGTGCAGGCTGGCAGCCTCCATCTTGAACAGAGGTAGGTTCAGCTTCTGTAGCAGCAGAGGCTCTTTTTCTTGGCATTCTTGCAATTAATAAACGGCCCTGCTACGGGGCTTTTCTTGTACTAATTGTTCAATTGTTGTGATTCAAGAGATCACAACGATACTGCCTCTTGAAATACTTGACAACAAAATTATGTAGCAAACATTTTAAATTACAGGACAATAATAAAGCGCCCAAAAAATTTGAAGAACTAAAAAGACTTCACCAATATTTATTGCAATTGAGTCTGCCGAGTCAGAAGCAAGGTGGGGCGACCGATTGGGAGTTTAAGCAGTGACTGTGGATGTAAATATGATGGTATCCTAAATTTCGATCTGCCCAGTTGGCATCATTACGCGTGGGTCTGTGATAAGTTGATTGCCGGATGCATGGTCGATGGTTAACTTAAAAGGTATTCTGTGCTTAATTTTGTAAATAAAGTTTTCAAGATATCATGTCATCTTGGCAACCAAATATAGAGGCCATACAGCGCATTTCCAGCGTCTTGGCAGAGTTCCAGAAGCCTGGTGCCGACCAGTCCCAAGTACGTTGTTGCCTTTTGAGAGGTAGTCCAGTCGTGTTGTCCTGTTGCAACATATAATCAGTCCCTTCTTTTTGCAGTTACTGGCTGTCCTGGAGCAATGTAAGTCATCCCCTGACTTCGACAAGTCTCTTGCATATATGTTTGGAAGCGGAGACAGCATGCCCATTGAAGTCAGACAAAGCGCTGGTCTCCTTTTGAAGAATTTGATTCGGAGTCATTACAATGCCATCACCAGCGACTCGAGACTGATCATAAAATCGGTTCTAATAACAGTGATGAGCCACAAAGTAAAAGCATTAAGGCAGACTGCGGGTAGTTGTATTGTGACATTGATTTGTCTAGAGGGTCTCAGCGGTTTTCCCGAGCTGCTTCCAGTTGCCGTCCAAGCTCTTGAGAGTGGAGACATCGTTACAGCAGAAGGTGCACTGGACACACTTTACAAGATTGCAGAAGACCAACCTGCACTCCTAGAGACGACAAGCTCAGATGGCTCGACACCGTCCGACATCCTGATTCCTCGAGTGCTGGCCCAGTTCAATTCCTCGAGTTCTGTCGTGAGATCTCTAGCTGTGGGATTTCTCAATCTGCTTTCTGTGTATCTTCCTCGAGCCTTAGTGGAGCGAACAGATGCTTATTTACAGGGGCTTTTTACTTTAGCTATGGATTCGTCTGTGGACGTAAAGAAAAATGTATGCAGTGCATTGGTCCAGATGCTCATTCTGGCCCCTGACAGCTTGAAACCAAGTATGCCCCAACTGATTGAATACATGCTTCAGTCTACACAGGATGGCGACGAGGGGGTAGCTTTAGAGTCTTGCGAGTTCTGGTCCGCTTTTGGAGAGTCTCAAACCGATGAAGAAGTATTGAAACCTTTCTTGCCAAGACTGTTGCCCGTGTTACTTAAGAATATGGTGTTTGATGAATATGACGAAGAAGTAGAAGAGGCAGAGAACGCAGAAGCTTTAAGCGGCGGTGAGCAGCAAGATCGTGATCAAGATTTAAAGCCGCATATTCATAAAGGCGTAACACACGACGCGGAAGAAGAAGATGGCGATGATGACGACGAAGAAATCAATCGTTGGAATTTGCGCAGGTGTAGTGCCGCAGGCCTCGATGTCTTGGCTACACTGTATCATTCGGAGTTGTTGGCTATAATAATGCCCGTAGTGCAAGCGCGATTACGGGAAGAGGATTGGCGATTGCGTGAATCTGCCATTCTCGCCTTGGGGGCGATCAGCGAAGGTTGCGTAGAAGGCTTAATGCCGCACTTGCCTGGGATGATCAAGATGCTGCTGCCATCTCTGCAGGATCCCCGCCCATTAGTCAGGTGCATATCATGCTGGTCAATCACACGCTATAGTAAATGGTGTTTCCAGCGCGCAGTGGATGGACAGCGAGGCGAACTAGATGCGATTGTTGCAGGAATCTGCGCATCTGTGTTGGATCACAATAGAAAAGTACAGGAGGCAGCGTGTGGTAGCGTGGCAACGTTGGCTGAAGAGGGCGGAGATTTGCTAGCTCCGTACTTAGCACGAATCTGCGCAGTACTGGCCTCTGCGCTTAGACACTACGGAAAGCGCAGCATGCGCAATTTGTATGATGCAATAGCCACCGTAGCGGAACACAGCCCTTCCCTGCGGGCTCCAGATTGTAGTGGGGTTCTGCTTCCACCATTATTTGCTCTTTTCGGCAGCCTTACGGATGGCGACAGGGAGTTGCTGCCCTTGATGGAAGTGTTGGCGAGTGTCTGTCCAGTTGTGCAAGACCAAATCAGCCCATATGCGCAGCAGGCTTATGAAAGGTGCTTAAATATGACTGCGCGATTCCGTGAAGCTCTGCATTCTGGAGCGTATGACGAGGATGAAGCCGTGGACTTCATAGCATCTAGCTTGGACTTGCTTAGCGGATTAATCGACGGTTTGGGTGCTGGCGCGGAAAGCCTTGTTGCGCGAAGCACCATTCTGCGCACATTGATGGAATGTTGTCTTGAGATTAGTGCTGAGATAAGACAAAGCGCATTTGCTCTAGTTGGAGATCTTGCAAAGGCTTGTGCACCTCATGTGCGACCTATGGGGGCGGAGTTTCTTAGTGCGGCCATTGCGAACTTGGAACCTTCCATGATAACGACAGTTACGATGTCCGCTTGCAATAATGCTTGTTGGAGTATGGGGGAGTTGTTCTTGATTGTGGGACCTGATGCAATTGCGCAAACAGCTTTGTCATCCTTGGAACGGTTGGCAGGAATCCTGAATGTGACAGTTGGCGTCCTGCCGAGGAGTTTGAAAGAGAATGCCGCCATTACGCTAGGAAGGATGGCTTTCGTAGCCCCAGATCTCGTGGCAACACACGCAGAGCATTTTCTGGGAGGTTGGTGCACTGCGTTGCGCGGAGTGCGAGATGATATAGAGAAGGAGCAAGCCTTCGTTGGCCTTGCTTCTGTGCTTAAGCTCAATCCACAATCCGCCTCAAATTGCTTCATTTCCTTATGCGAGGCAATACTGTCCTGGCGCCAAATCAAATCGACAGCTCTTCATGCTTCCCTGACTGAACTGTTGCACGCCTATAAGCAGCATCTGACGTCAATTGGCCAGTGGGAGCGAGCGTTGTCGAATATGAGTCCTGCAGCAGCGCAGAAATTATTGCAGACTTATGACTTATAGATAAGAATGCGGTCCTGTTGTACATAGAACGAGTGCTAATACCTCTTTAAAGAATTGCTGGACATCAAGACATTTCTAGTTCATTGAGAGCCTGCAAGTGTCCTAGTGTGTCAACAACCCACCAGGAGTGCTATACTTAGTTTTTGCAATTGTTTGTAAAGCAACAGCTTGCGTTTACGGACAGAGGATGTGATGAAGGCTGTGTCTACGTCTGCAACCTTTGTGCGGGACCTGGGTGGGGTCATTGTGGATACCATGAAAGAACTTCTCAGTCTCAAACATTAATTGTCTGCTTTACTTGTAGGGGGTCTGCCGACGATCTTTTGGTTACAGAAATACAGCCTGTGCTGTATCAGATCGGCTTCTTCTGGAAAACAGAGGATGTGGAAAAATTGGCCGTGTCATTGGTGCTGTCTTTGTTCGGCAAGCGGTCGAGCCCGACACTGGGTATAGATATACTGGAACAATTTACATAAGATACTGCGAATGCTTTAATTTATACCAAAAGGTTCCCGATCATATATATTCAACGCTTGTCGTTTCTGTTTTTAGCAGAATCGACCCGTCTGAGAGTAATTGTTGAAACGTCCCACCTGTCAAAACCCTTTCAGAAACGGATTTACTCGTTCCGGAAATCCATAAACATATTATAGGGCATATAAAGGTAATGAGTATACTCCTTCTTTGCTTGAACTTTGCGATGATCTCGATGCGGCTCCTTGTTCATCCGTTCCTTATACAACTGCTGTCATAGGAACATGCTCAGGACAACCTTGCCGTTCCTTGGTTCAACGCATCGCGTGCCAACACGTTCATCGCTTGCAATCGGAGGCATAGTCACCTCCCCCCGACTCCACTGCAAGCCACCCCAGCACCCCCGGTCCAGACCCATCGCATTGGCCAATGCTGATTCTGCTGAGAATTCGGAGACACACAAAGCTGAGGCTCCTTCATCTCCACTGCAATACCCCCCTGACTTTATCAAAGCAAGACTAGTCACTTTCGTAGGCATCGTACTAGGTTACTCATGTTTCTATCTCACACGCAACTCTCTCACCTATACTGCTCCTGCAATGGTGGCAGATGGCACTCTCGGTATTGGCATGACGGAGATTGGAACCATGACATCTATCTTTCCTATTGCGTATGGAACCAGTAAGTTTATTAGTGGAGTGCTCGGCTCTAGGACATCTCCGAGGCTGCTACTGGGGCTGGGCCTCATGGCCACTGCTGTTACCAATGTCGCCTTTGGCTTCAGCGCAAGTCTGGTATGGTTTTCAGTGTTTTGGGCGATCAACGGTATGCTGCAAGGGGTTGGAGCTCCAGGCTGTGCCCGAATTTTGACTTCATGGTTTGCAGCTAAAGAGAGAGGCACCTACTGGGGTATGTGGAACATTGCTCACAACATGGGCGGCTTTGCTGCCCCGATCTTGGCTGGAACCTTTGCCAAGATGTATGGCTGGCGTTGGGGGATGTTCGCACCAGGCATCGTTGGCATTGTAATGGGAGTTTTGATCTTGGCAGGGGTAAAAGATTCTCCCCAGTCTGCAGGCTTTCCACCAGTCGAAGCTAAGTTAGAGGTGCCCAAAGCGGTGGCGCCAGGGAAGGAGGGTGATGCAGCTGTCGGAGCTAGATCCATAGAAGGAGAAGACGAGAAGAAGGAATCGTTGATCCAGCTTTTGGTCCAAGACTGCTTAAAAAATCCTTACGTGGTAGGCCTGGCAATCACGTACTTTTTCATATACGTCGTCAGACAAGGGGTAACGTCTTGGTTTGTCTTCTACCTGTTGCAAGTGAAAGGCGTAGCAGATGCCGGCGCTGCAGCGCTCAGAGTGTCTGGCATGGAGTTAGGTGGTCTCCTTGGCAGTCTCATTGCTGGCAAGCTGAGTGACATGTTGATATCGAGATCCAAGGGAAAGGGGGGCAATGTTGGTCTCAGGATTAGGGTGGTCATTGGATACACTTTTGGCATTGCTGCCATGCTGTCAGCGTTCGCGGCAACACCTGCGACTGCAGGGTGGTTGCAATGGGCTACTGTTTTCATGATTGGATTCTTCTTGTACGGTCCCCAGATGATGATTGGTTTGTGTGGGGCTGAGTTGGTGCGGCCGGATTCTGTGGGAGCTTCGCAAGGCTTTCTGGGATGGGTGGCATATTTAGGTGCCGCAAATGCAGGTATTCCCTTGTCTATCATTGTCAGAGATTACGGATGGGGGGCGTACTTCACCACCCTCTTGGCTGCCTGTGCAGCTGCCATCGTCCTGCTTGGAACTATGTGGAATGCAAAGAGCTACGTGCAATTAGAGGCAGAAAGAAAAGCGGTCGCCCTCAAGTCAACATGAGAATTTTTGAATATATAGACAGAGAAAATAAAAACGAGTTCAGATCAGCAAATTGATACTTGAAATAAGGAATGCAATGATTAAAAGCGTGTGACTGTGTGTGTGTGTGTACCTCCGTTCGAGAAGCGTCCATTGTTCTCGCCCTCTCTTTTTAATAATAAGACGACGAATGAAGAAGCACAGAGTTGTTGTTCAACAGTGTTTCTCTGTAAAATCTCTCGTTCCTGGATTCGCTTGCTTGATTGTATGCACCACTTCCTTGGCTTCTTCCTTTGCAGCCTCCCATATGCCAGGCTGGCCTTCCCCTTGCTGGGCTTCCCTGCCAGCACTCATGTTTGCTTGCTGCTGTACTGCATCCTGTTCCTCCAAATTTGGAAAGTTCTCTCTTGCCTCCTTCACAAGTTCTTGAGTCTTTCGACATTGCGAATTGGATGTTCATAGGATCAATGGTCAGCTTTCTCTGGCTAAATTTCAATTTAGAAAATGACTGAGAGGAAAAATACCTTGGGTCTGACCTTACCTCAGGATCCTTTCCAATTTGCGGCATCTGTTCTTCTGACATAGTCTCAAAATTTTAGTGGACAAACAGATATGAGCCTGCAAAGTATAGGGGGCAGATTCCAGAAACGAGGCGTTATACCGAATCTGGACCAGTGTCAGCTTCCTTGCAGCCCCTTCCCAAGAGATGGCAGCTTTTGAGATCTTAAAGAGGTATGCCGTTGGAATGTGGTTACAAATGAGGGCTACTATGCATACTGGCACATAAGGTACCCCNGTTCAAAAAGTAGTGTAAAGTCATTGAAAATTGTACCGTGAGCTACGAGGGAAATGGTTCGCTCTCCCTTGGTCTCTCTGCTCTCTTCTCTCTCTCACACTCAGACTCGCTCTGGTTGTGCACTCATAGCAGTCTAAACACAGCCGAGAGGCCCGACAGATACAGCTCCACTGCTATTGGAATGACTACGGTGGTGCTGCGCAGTCATCATAGTGTCGGAGATGTGCTGTTGTAGCATCATCACTGGCGGGACATACTTGTGTTCTATTCTTGTCTTGATGGGCCTCAGCATTTTGTGGACGTACATGACACTCTCATTTGTTTCCGTCACATGCTCCAGTAACACTATTTTGCAGTAGACACCAGCAGAAGATGTGCTCGATGAGTTGGGGCTCGGGGAAGACTGCAGGAAAGACGACTCGCTGCTGCTGAGAGGGCCGCTCATGGAAAGTGAGTCCAACCCGGAAGGGCACAAGAGGACACTGCTCAAAGGGACGATTGTTTTGTTCCTAAGCTTGCGACGCTTGGCAAACCACGAAAATAGTGTTGCAAAGCTGGCTGCCCCCATGACGTAACTCAAGGACAGCAAAGATGGTATGCTCTGTGACAGTGTGGCACCTTCCAAGACCATTCACCACCAGGTATCGACGGTGGGGTGTTTGCTCGCTGTCTCTCTGTGCGAAAATCTGCGGGAGAGATGGCATAATGAAAATCAACAAGGAGTTTGCGTAAGGACGTCATAATACCGCACGGCATTGCTCGCCAGAGGAGATCTCGCTGAAGGGTAAAGTCTTGGTGGAGATCTTCCCCATCTGTGTCTGCATGGAACTTGGCTGCAACTCACCTTTTTCAAAAGAGGAGCTGTATAACGTCTTTCAATCGATCCAAAAACAAATTTGAACGCCAAAGAAGTCAATTAGTGGTGGTCAGCGTCAAGTCTCAATTGACAGTTGTGAGATTTCGAATAATGCTCAAGATCCTTTCAAGCACCCGAAATATTTGAATGCTACAGTTATTGTATAAATTGAAATGATTTATAGTGGACGAAATTTCCAGTCTTAGGTCACAGCTTGGGGAGTCGTAGATTCCCTCAGAATCTCGTGTGGATTGTTTAAAACTATAGTCCAGAGAGATCGCTCTGCCCTAGGAATCGATCAAATATGCTCATAAAGATATAAAATCATGTCTGAAGAGAGAGCCGTCTTCTATTTCAATTAACACGGTATAGAAGATATTGAGCTAAGCACACACAGCAGGGGGGTCCTTTCCACCCACTAAGGAATCCGAATTCTTAGTTGAGAAGGCTTGTTCGCCAATGCTTGAGTAGCTCTATCTCGTAGTTCCCGCTTGTCTAAAGGCCTGTCAGAAGGAAAATCATCTGACGATAGTGTGGTGGATCGTTTTCCCCTCGCAGCTTGTCGCTGGCGTGCTCGGATCGCAGCACTCGCCATTTCTGGGGGTGGCGGAGGCAGGGCTGAAGGAGCTTCTACGAGGACTTCTATGGGTTTCGGAGGCTGTGGAGGCACTATTGAAGCAGTTTCTACTCTCAGTACATATTTAAGAACTTGCTGCTCAATCAAGCCAATGTGATGGATCAGATTACTATCATTCACATTCCCTGGTTCCTCTGAGATTGCTGCTATAGTAGAAACAAGTCTGTCGACGACAGCTTTGGCACTTGTCAACCTGAGCTGAATAGCATTCGCATGTCCCTCAGCTTCTTCTACTGCTTTCTGGAGCATTATGGAGGGCTTCACTGCGGCTTCGATCGCCAGCTTTTTATCCTGTATGCGAGCATTCAGATCTTCCACAGTAGCCTCGGTGGAAGCATTGCTTACGTCCAGCTGATGTAGCTGTGCAAACAGCTCATAATTGTCCTTTTCTAAGGATAGAAACACATCTATAAGATGCTCTGGGCTTTCTGCCTCTGCTTTTCTGGCGATAGATTGCAAGTTTTCCTCCAAGTCTTGTAATCTCTGTAATGGTGTCGTTGGAGTGCTGAGCGTCGAACCTTCGCCGAAAGTTGCTCCGGCGCTTTCACATTTTAGGGCCCGTTTCGGTAAACTCAGCTCAATTTTTCTCAGATATAACGCACTTAAATCATCCTGTTTCTTCTGGTCTTCCTTCTTCCTTTCAAACTCTTCTCTCCGATGGGCCTCGATGAGCCTTGTCAGCTGCCGCCACTCGGCCTCACAGGCAGCTGCCCTCTCCTCTCCTTTCTCACTGACCCTGGCACATAGAGCCACTGCCCTTTCTTCTCCCTCTTGCAACTCACTTATCTGACCTATTGCCTCCATGATTGCAAACTTCTTATCTAAGATGTCCTGAGTCAGCTTCCGTTGCAAATCCTTGAATGATAGACTCTCCCTCCTCAGCCCATTGACGCTCTCGCGCAGTTGTTGAAGTGCATGCTTCGCGGTGCTACGACGAGCTGACGCATTGTGAAGACGCTCTTGGAGCAGTACTATCTTCCTCTGGAGCAGTATGCTCCGTTCTGCGGCAGCAGTGATTCCACCAGCTCGACTTCTTTCATCAGCGATCTGCCTTTCGACAGCTCGAATTTTCGTCTGCAGGTCGGCATTCAGTTCGACTTCCTGCAGGACTTGGTGGGTGGATAGTTTAGCTTCTTCTTTTAATCTTGATATCAAGTCAGATGCTGTCGAGGTTGTTGGATCAACACTGAATCTTGTCTCTAAGGCAAGCTCCTCTTCGAGTCTCCTGTTTTCTGCAGCAAGTGCTGCCACGATGGTCCTGTATGAAATATCGTTTTGTCAAGCACTTGTAGCGCCTTAAACTCTAACAAAATGATAATACCTTTGCTTACGGAGGACGTGAGGATTATCTACCGTTTGCTTCGGCATAATTGAGGTGAGAGTCCTGTCGAATCAAGGTGGTCAAACCAGATTCAACAAACCGAACATGTCTGGACTTCCAATGTTTTTAAGTCGACATTCTCAGGCAAAAACTTTCAATTTTACACATTCTAATATTATATCTATAGCAACAGCAGCCCATATGTTCGTTTGACTTGAAATAGTGGATGGCTCCTGGACAAGGAACACCAGCATGATGGGCCCAACTGAGGACAGTATCAGAGATACCCTTCCAGCCATTTGAAGGAAATGCAAAGCATCAATTCTCTAAACCATCCTGATCACTACTGATCTATTAGCTGTTGGCGTGCTCTAAACGTTTTACTTTCAAGCACGACCCTATTCTGCAATCTGCTCATCCATAAGTTCAATTCGTATAATTGTCGACATAAAGGAAGGGCCTCTAGTACTTCTAACAACGAACTAAGTATGGGCAGAGACCTCGAAAGTGAATACGGGTAAGTCTGGATCATGATTGTTTCACCTTTCCCCTTCTTACTTAATACCCTGCGACAGATACATCCGAAAGGTCTCCGGACCTGTAGTTGTTGCGAGCAACATGGGTGGCTCAGCCATGTACGAACTTGTCAGAGTCGGTGCCGACAAACTTATAGGAGAGATTATCAGATTGGAGGCGGACAATGCTACCATCCAAGTGTACGAGGATACTTCAGGCCTTACGGTTGGAGATCCTGTTTTACGCAGTGGAAAGCCTTTGTCTGTAGAGCTCGGACCTGGTATCATGGGCACCATATTCGATGGCATCCAGCGCCCTCTAAAGGCGATAGCCACCGGAAGTAACTCCTGCTTCATCCCTCGTGGTGTCGATGTGCCAGCCTTAGATCGCTCTATCCTCTGGGAGTTTGCCCCAACAAACTTCAAAGTCGGTGATCGGATCACTGGCGGCGACATCTATGGCATAGTGCAAGAGAATACTTTGATGGAGCACCGAATTCTGCTGCCACCACAAGCAAAGGGAACGGTGAGCTATATTGCCCCCCCTGGACAATATTCTTTAGAAGACAAAGTAATTGAAATAGAATTCGGAGGTGAAAAGAAAGAATATTCTATGCTTCAATTATGGCCGGTGCGTGCCCCTCGACCAGTAGCTCAAAAAATGCTTGCAAATACGCCGTTGTTGACCGGGCAACGGGTCTTAGATGGTCTTTTCCCTGGTGTTTTGGGTGGAACATGTGCCATTCCTGGCGCCTTTGGATGTGGTAAGACGGTCATCAGTCAGGCTCTTTCAAAATATTCCAACAGCGATGGCATCATTTATGTCGGATGTGGTGAACGAGGCAATGAGATGGCGGAAGTCCTGATGGACTTCCCCCAACTCACCATGACGCTGCCAGACGGGCGTGAAGAATCCATCATGAAGCGGACTACCTTGGTGGCCAATACCTCAAACATGCCTGTTGCTGCCAGAGAAGCTTCCATCTACACAGGTATCACCTTGGCAGAGTATTTTAGAGACCAGGGGTACAATTTTTCGATGATGGCAGACTCCACCTCCCGTTGGGCTGAAGCTCTCCGTGAGATTTCAGGACGTCTGGCTGAGATGCCTGCTGATTCTGGATATCCTGCTTACCTGGGTGCCCGTCTTGCCTCTTTCTATGAACGCGCTGGTCGGGTGTCATGCCTTGGTTCTCCTGAGAGAGAGGGCAGCGTCACAATCGTTGGTGCGGTGTCTCCCCCCGGCGGCGATTTTTCTGATCCGGTAACCACCGCCACCCTGTCGATTGTTCAAGTGTTTTGGGGGTTGGATAAGAAATTGGCCCAGAGGAAGCATTTCCCTTCTGTCAATTGGTTGATATCCTATTCCAAATATGACAAGGCATTGGAACCTTTCTATGATTCTTTCGACCCAGATTTCATCAACATAAGAAGGTCTGCCAGAAGTATTCTACAGAAGGAAGATGATTTAAATGAAATTGTCCAACTGGTTGGCAAGGATGCACTTGCGGAAGGTGACAAAATCACGTTGGAGGTTGCAAGGCTGATCAAGGACGATTTTCTCCAGCAAAACTCCTTCACAAAGTATGACAGATACTGTCCATTCCACAAAACAGTCGATATGTTGCGTAATATGATTGCATTTTATAATGCAGCAAACACAGCCGTGGAAAGGACATCTGCAGGAGGAAGCGATGGTGGGAAAATTACATATAATGTGATTAAGAACCGGCTTGGTGATCTGATATACAAACTGTCGAGTCAGAAGTTTGAAGACCCTGCTGAGGGAGAGGATGCCTTAAAATTTAAGGCGAAGGCTTTGAACGACGAAATCAAGGATAGGTTCAAGGCATTGGAGGATGATTATCGTTAAGTTGATAGAATAGACGGCAGCTAACTGAATTTGTAACGGTACCCTGCGTACTCACTCACGTTTAATTCTCGCTTGCTTGACTCCCTCTTGTAGAGCAGAAATAGAAGATTTCTTTCTTGAGGTGTAAATTGGTGTGCTGACAGTCTCTTACTCTGTGAAAAATGTTTGCACTGGACATTGCTGAGGATCACAGTAATCGTGGTGCAAAGGTGCATGAAGAAGTAACTGCCCTTAAAGACTGCCACAGAGGAAGAAAGTACGTGCCGTGGGCGAAGACTTTAATTATGGCCGAAACATAAATGACACTTCATATATGTTTATAATTTTCACTTCAACAAAATTTAAGCAGTATGCCACGCGCCGGTGAGAAAGCCCCAGCAAAGAAGTAAGTCAGGCTTAACGCAATTTAATTGAAAAAATTCAAGTTCTCCCCAGAGCCTTCTCTCAAGATGTCTTTGCTTCCAATAACTTCCCTATGTTACGGAAGCGTTTCTGCAGAAGGGATGGCTACTATCTAACCTCCGATCACAACTAACCAAGCCCCCACTCTATGACATTGCAGGACAGCCAAGAAGGTTGCAGAGAAGCGCGGTGCCCGCAAGAAGGCAGCTTCTAAGGTGTGTTCAAGGTTAATTGAGGCGAATTTTATGCTTTTATGATTGAATAACCGTTGCTGTTCAACTGCCAATTCAAACTGCCAACAAACTAACAACGCTTTCGCTCACTATTTCCCTTTAAAATTTGCAGGCTGAAACCTACAAAATCTACATTTACAAAGTCCTCAAGCAGGTCCACCCCGATACCGGTATTTCCTCCAAGGCCATGTCCATCATGAACTCCTTCATCAACGTAAGTTAAATTCTGACGACAGCTTCCTACTTTTAATGCCTTTTATCGGTCGATATTTTAGATTAGAGCGTTTCTAACCACAAATCTCCATCAATGCAGGATATCTTTGACAAGATCGCTGTTGAGACTGGCAACTTGGCTCGCTACAACAAGAAGCCAACTGTTACTTCCCGCGAGATTCAGACCTCTGTCCGCCTCATTCTTCCAGGTGAATTGGCCAAGCACGCCGTTTCTGAAGGAACTAAGGCTGTCACCAAGTTCACTTCTGGTTAAATCTGCCAGTGTGGCTTGACAACTGTTCTGGGCAGCTGTAAAGCTTCCATGTGGACAGTCTTTTTCTGACCGAAATAGGTGGTGTTCTTGTTTTATCTGAAACAAAAGGACCATGACTGTCTCGACTTTGACGCATGACTCGACTTCTCCATCTTTGCGGCTAGAGGGCTCTGTTATCTCTCAGCTCTTTTAAGAAAGAAACACGTTCAATGACTGGGTTGGAAGCTTGCTTCTTTTGCAAGGCTTTTTGTGTAACAACATACATATAAACACATCTCACCCTCATTGAGTATTTTACACATGCCTTAGAATTCGTCTCAATATTTGTATTTGGTGCTGTAGTCTTTAGGACTTACCACTAACCCTCTTCCCTTACGAGCTCCTCTATAAACAGTCTCAACAATATCCACAAATTCTTGCTTATCATTCAGGGCCCAATTGATTTTATTGTTGTTTCCAGTGCCCAAATCTACCATTATGTGCTGCAAGTGAAAAAAACAGGGTCAATCTCTGGGAGAGGGGAAGAACAAATCTGTCGGGACGCGTGTATCCATGGGAGCAAGGCCAAGATCGTCGACTCGGTCTCATCCCTAGGAGTGCAAATGCATGTCCCATAATCAATATTGCAAAGGGACTGCCCTTCAAGGCGCATATAGGCTTCATGGAAAGGTAATTTCTTTGCTTTCTATCTCTCTTTTTCAATTGTCGCTATTGGCAATGTTGGTATGTAACCCTCCACTGTGTGTCTCACCTTGTTTCTGAAGAAGAACATAACAGTGCATGGATCATACAACTCATACATTGCATTGAAATCTGGTACTTCTGTAATATCTACCAAGTAAATAACTGCAAAGTTTTTCAATTTGTCTGCTACCGATGCTAAAATTTCATCCATCTGCATGCACGTCTCGTCAGCATCGTGACCGAAACGGAGGACGACAACCCTGTCCTCCTCCTGTGTGGGCATATCGAGGTTAGAAAATGCGGGATGATTGTTCCGATGAGATGACATGCAAAGGTCGACTCCCAAAATTCGTGAATAAAGAAGAATAAGCACGTACTCCTAGTATGGCTTGATCGACAGCGTAACCATGGTGCAAATGTGGCAATAAATAAGACATGTCGCCGACATCTCACGCCTCTGAATGTTTTATTAAACACCGGAATATGCAAAGTGTGTAATATATGACGGGGAAAGGAATGAACTCGAAACGAGACCTTCAAGCCGTGCGTTCAAACTTCCACACCGTATTTTCCTCATTAATCGAATACTTCAGTCAGTTTCTTTCTAAATAGAGCTAGTATGGAGATAACCGCGCCTCTCGCTGCCCCTGAACCTGCTGCACAGCCCTCACCTGTATCTGAGACTGTACCAATCAATGAAGTGAAGCCTGCGGGGCAGGAGGTAGCTTCAATTGGAAATGAAGTTGCTGCTTCTGTCAATCAGCCACCCCTTACTACTGAGGACTCCGCTCCGCCACCAATAACAGGTCAGTTTCCAAGTACAGTTGACGGCGATCAGCAGTTGATCCTTGCATAATCACGCTGTCTTACGGGTTGTTTTCTCTTGCAGTAGAGCAAATTGAAGAGCCTGCACGTGCATCTGTCCTGAAACTGAAGTCTGAGAACGAAGTTCCAGCACCAGCATCTCCCGAAGGGGGCCGACTTCGCCGAGAGCGCAAAACCGTCGAGTTTTTTGCTCCAGCGGTGGCGCCAAAAGCTGAGGAGACATTAATAAGGGACGGCAAAGGAGCTAAACTTCGTGACATCCCCAATGCTGCCTTTAAGCTCTCCAAGGTCACAGGCAAGGATGAAGCGCTTGAATGTCTGCATCGCATTCTATATCGTAGGACGGGGGGAGCCGCCACACGTAAGAAGGCCATCCTAGACTTTTCAGGGTTCGTCTTTGAAGAAGGCAGCAAGGAAAAGGAGATGGAGGCTCGAACTGCTGCTTTGAGTAAGATGAAGCTGGACATCATCCACAAAATCATGGATTTGCTGGATATCTCCCGTGGAGTAGGTGACAAGGCTGCCAAAATGGAGAAATTGCTAGAATTTCTGCAAGAGCCCAAGGTGCTCAATGAGGTGGATCTAGCAAGCAGAGAAGCAGCGAAGAAGGAAAGAGTAAAAGCAAAGAGAGAGAGAGAAGGAGCGAAGAAAGAGAGAGAGCGTGTGAAGAAGGGAAAGGAGAAGAAGCGCAAGGCTACTGCTGACAAGAAAAAGCCGGCCAAAAAGGCAAAGAAAGAAGATTCAGAAGAAGATGAGGAGGAGGAGGGATCAGGGTCTGAAATGGAGCAGATGCAGGAACTTAGCCCACCTCCCAAGTCAGCATTGAAGGCGGCAAAACCGCCAACCCCAGCCAACCAGACAACTGAAGAGGACCCAGCCGCTGATTTGAATTTTGACGTCCTTAAAACTGACGCTTTGGAGATCCTCAAAAGCTTTACCTCAGAGCAATTGAGTGAGCTTACCCTAAAGACAATCATACGCCCTCTAGAAGAGAAGTATGGGTACAGATTGAAGTCCAGAAAAACCGACATCAAAAAGATCGCTCAAGAGTTTGCAGAATCAATGCCAAGTCCGACAAAGGTTGGCACTGCTTGACGGTACGAACACAAGATGAGACTTACTAATGCTGACACATATATACGCATGCATGCGCACACATGCGCCACTTCTTTTATTTCTTTTCAGACGACGGTAAAAGATACGACAAAGCTACACCACCGCTCAAAATTGACGTCACGATTCCGAGAGACGCACTCGTCTCAATTTCAAAACCCATGTATTCTGCCAAAATTTTGAGTCCAACAAACCCCAACACCAAAGCAACTGCCTTGTCCAAGTACTCCAATTTCCCCATAATCGCGCATACAAACCCATACAGCCCTCTCAAACTCAATATTGCCCACATATTTGATGTGTACACTATGAAAGGGTCCAGCGTAACCCCAAACACAGCCGGTATGGAATCCACTGCAAATACTACATCGCTAATCTCTACTACCATGAGAACCAACAGCAATGGGGTCGCTACCTTGGTCCCATTGGCCAATGTCATGAAGAAATTGTCTCCGTCATAGTCATCTGTAAAAGGGATCAACCGCCTACAGAAACTGACAATCTTGTTGTTTGACAAGTCATCGTCTTCTTCATCATCTTCTCCTGTCAGAAGTTTCAATGATGATACAACCAATATTGCAGCAAATATGAGCAGGACTGGTTGAAAACGATCCACTATGTCGACTCCCAGTACGATCAAAACGAGCCGAAGGATGGCAGCGGTCCCTATGCCATATGTCAATACCTTATTCTGGTAGTCTAAGGGAGTTTTGAAATAGTCAAAAACTAGAATGAAAACAAACAGATTGTCTACTGATAGGGACTGCTCCAATAAATATCCGGCAAAATACTCCTCGCCTTTCTGAGGTCCAAGAAAGGCCCATATGCCAGCTCCAAAAGCGACTGCGCCAATGACTGTAGCCGCTGCTAACTCAGCACTCGATTCTATTTTGGGTTCTTTCACTTCAACACGTTCCAATTCTGAGATCATGGCCTCGTCATCTATGCTGCCTGAGGAGATGTCTATGCTGCTGCCGCTGGCTTTTAGCTCTCCAGATTTGCAGGGCCGGCCTCTTGTGGGAGTCCCTTTGTGAAGTCTACTGTTGTGATAACGCTTGCTACTTTGCAACGTTTGAAATGAGGTCTTCCTCGGCTGCAGCAGCCGAGAACTTGATTGAGTGGCCATTTTAAGCAGGGGATCCCCGTGTTCTCAATTCCAGCGCAAATGCGTTTAATTCAAAAACTAGTAAGACCTCAATGGTATTTTCGTCCAAACTTTATCTTGCAAGCTCCCAAAATGCACACAACGATGTAGTATCCTACTGAACTTCAACTCTGATAGCTCGCAAACAGTTATTACTATCGTACAATTATCGTAGTGTTGTTATTAAAGAATGAAATGTATATGAAGGGATGACTTTGCTGTAAGGATAGGCCTCGTGCCAAGGAGAGTCAAATCCACGTGTGGCCGACTCTGTGGGCCACAGAACCTGTCTAAAATCACTTGCTGTATCATCGATGAAGATCCTCGCACATGGCCTTTGTCAATGCTCACAGAGTGAGAAGACAAAGCAAACCACACAACACCTATTTTATTGTACCGTACTCCTCAAATTTGGACTATTATTCTGCAGATGGAATGCAGTTGAACATTGATGTCGCACCACCTGTCCTCTGCGTGCATCCTGAAAAACACATTAGAAAACAGCAGCTTTTGTAATGCCCTTTCGAAGAAGCACTCAGTCAAACAGAATCCAACAGTGTGTTCTCTTCTTGGGTCAGCAATGTAACTTTAGAAAGAGCAGTCAAGCTTTATCTACGGTGCAAGCGACGTTTTTGATTTGGGGGCGGCATGTATGAATGCATGGAAGCTACCTCACAAAGTACACTCAGTCTAGAGAAAGGCCATAGACTACATGAACAGTACAGGGCATTTCATTATGATGATGAACAATACGACTGCTCCACATTGGTCCGGTGTCTAAGTCGAATGAGGGATGTGTTTGTACGACGTCTAGGTGTGTGTGCCCGACCCCCGTGTGTGCTAACACTGATGACGGACGTCTCCCGGATTCCCTCTTCATCCATGCTCCTCAGTGTGGTGTTGACACTATCCAGTATGTGCGTACAAGTAATGTGTTTTGTTTAGATCTAAGCTATGCTGAATTTAAATGACAGTGTAGGTTGCCATGGAGAGTCCAGCCTGGAGGCGGAGACCGTGTGAAATGAGGCGATCGCATTTGATAAAGATTCATTGAATTCCTAGGAAGAACAAGGACAAGACTGGCATTTCAGGCATTCTGGCCATCCTTCTGAAGACTTCACACGCTGGGCTCTATAATGTACTGGCCACTTTTTAATGGTATCTACATAAAGAGGAGGAATGCGTGGCGCTCCCCCCCCCCATGTTCAGCACCCATGGAAATCATAAGCAAACTGAATGTGTCTGTTAAGCTCACTTTTGCAAACTTAAGAATAGCAATTACATAAGGCATAACATCAACATCGGAAATCATAATTCTCTGGGACATAAGTCCCAGTCCCCTATAGAATCAGAACAAGAGGGATTCTTCGGAAAAGCTACCAGCGGTTGTTTCACCTTCAAATTCAAGAACCAGCTTTGGAACGAGGGATACTTCTAAAGCTGACAGCGACTCGCCAAACAAAGGGTAAGACTAGTTTGTTGTGTATAATTTCACACAGATGAGCCGTCGACACTGATAGTTTTCTTTGCATCTGCGCAGAGGAATATCTCAGAATAGCGTGTCGACTTCCCCATACCTATTAAAGACGGTACTCAAGGTAGGTTGTTGGAAGGACTGTTTTCAAGTCATCACTAGATATGGACTTTGTATGCGGGATTATTGTGAAGGTGGCTTCGGGTACCTCATACAATACGCCCCCGTCAGTTTGCAATTTAGACCGTTTACGATGTTTCCCATTTGCAGAGACGCATTCGGAAACGAGTATCAAACCACCGGCAGGAATGTCGTGGGCTGAAAAGTTGAAACAACAAAACGTCAATGGTGCCGCACCAAAGGCTCTTGCAACGGAATCTAAGCCAGCAGATACTAAAGCAGTGAAACTGCCAGCTGGTATAGAGATTCCTAAAACGACTGATACCATCCAGTTTGGTACTTTCACCGTCGAACCAAAGGACGCGCCCGAAGAACAACAGCTTACCGTAAAGCAACAACCAAGGCCTCCGCAAGCAAAGCCAGCTACTTTTGCTGCTGCTGCAAAAGGCACTGTAGGACGCCAGCAGCCACCCCCACAGCAGCAATACGGTGGTCCTCGACCTCCTCGAAACGCCCCCAATGCTCAAGTGGCCAATCAGATGTATGCCGGCTACGCTCCATACATGATGGCCCAGCCAGGGATGGCTTACCCTGGCCAACAGTATTCCATGATGATGCCTGGTACTGGCTATTATCCAGGCGGCTACCCCACACAAGCGTATCAATACATGCCATCACCCCAAGGTGGCGTTATGGGTCCTCACGGACAAGGACAAGGTCAAGCTGGCAATGGAGGTGGTGCTTCCTATCAGGCCCCCCCTCCAACGCCACAGCAATCAGCAGCCAAGCCAGCAACAATTCCAGCTGGTTCTGCTCCCAAGGCCAGTCCGGCAGCCGTTCCGTTACCAACGCGTGAGCGTAAGATTCTACGCATTGAGAACCCAGACACCCATGAAGTTTTAGATCTGTCCTCTATGCCAGGACAGAAGAAGAAGGAAGAGGAAGAGGCTGCTGCAGCCAAGAAAGCCACCGAACTTTCCAAGGCTGGAGACGAAGCCAAAGCATCCGCAAAGACTTTCAAGGACATGGTCCTTGAGCCGCCAAAAGGTGTGGACGAGGAAGGGATCACCCCGACTGTACCAAAGGTGAGTATCATAGTTTTATTCCCATGCACATGTGCAATAGATGTGTATCTCACAGAGGAATGCAGCACATAAGCCGGCGCACTGACCTTGAACCGCAAGGTGGAGGTGGTCAGAGCGTGACTATTCGCTGCAGAGAGTAACCAGGATCGCTTGTCTGGCTGACCCTTGTCTTGTTTGGGGAGCTCGGTCCTGAATTGCGATGCATATGTCCTGAATCATCATGATTTGTGAACTGACTTCTTATAAAAATTAATTAATGAACTATTTCTTCATTCAAATCACAGGAAGAGTCGAAAGCAGCTGAGAGCGAGGATTCATCAAGTGGCGTTGAAGCTGCAGCTGCTGCTGCTGAGAGCGAAAGTGAGCCGTCCCGTCCCAGTTCAACCGCCCCCTCCTCTTCAATGTTGAGCACCCCATTCAGCTCAATAGCTGGCGCTCTCAGCGGTGTGCTTCTTGTAGATGACGAAGAGACTCAGGGAGAAGAAGAGGAGGAGGAGGAGGAGGAGGAGGAGGGCGTGGCCGTCGAGGAGCCAATCATCCTTCCAAACGGCCGCAAGCGCTACTCCAATAAGTTCTTATTCGCTTGCCAGCCGCAGTGCAAAGATCCTCTTCAAGGAATGGAGCCCGAGACATTCAATATTTTAGCTCGTCCAGACGAGGAGAAGGAATGGTTTCCAGGCCGCCATCATCCCAGCAAAGGCCGTAGTGACAGGAATGGCCAGGGTGGTGAGGGTGGTGACAAGTGGAAGAGTGGCAGGGCGCCTCCCACCCCTCCAGGTCCTCCTGGGATGCGTAGCGGCAGGACCAATTCACGCAGGCCAGGGGCTGAAGCTGATACATGGGAACGGGGACGGCCACTGCCGCCCATGCCAGGCAGAACCGATTCCTTCAGAGGTGGGCCTCCTCCGGGTATGAGCCGCTCGGGAGGACCTCTGCCTGCCCTTCACAGGTCGCAGTCCGCCTATCGCGTTGGTCGCATCATAAGTCAAGACCCAGAAGAAGAAAAGGCTCAGAAAGCTCTGAAGTCAATGTTGAATAAAGTCACCCCTCAGAATTTTGAAAAGATCAGCGCTCAAATCATAGAAAAAATCAATGAACGCAAGAAGGCAGTCACTCTGCAAGGACTGATAGATCAAATTTTTGATAAGGCTCTGCTGGAGACAACATTTAGTGAACTATATGCTAATTTGGTGGCAAAATTAAATCCTGCCCTGCCCGAATTAGAAGACGAAGAGGGAAGACCAGTGCAATTCAGACGTACGTTGCTCAACAAGTGTCAAGAAGAGTTTGACTATGGTGTGCAGGCAATGAATGCCGTGTCACAGAGAGAGCTTCAGAAAGCCGCGCATCATGAAAAGCATGAGGAGGAAGCAAAGGAGGAGGAAATGCCTAAAGATGTGGAGGAGACCACCGAGGAAGGGGAGCTGCCTGCCGCCAGCAAGGCAACAGACAAGGCCAGAGAGGAGGCTGCTCAAGTTCAGGCTGAAGTCAAAGCCCGCAAGAGGATGTTGGGGAACATTATTTTTGTCGGACAGCTATACAGAATGGGTGTCCTCACCGAGCAAATTATGCATGAGTGCATCAAACAGCTCATCCAAGAATTTGACAATCCTCGCCCAGAGGACATGGAATGTTTGTGCAAGCTTCTCACCACAGTAGGCCGCCCGATGGATCTTTCCACCAAGATCTACAAACAGTACGATGAGAGGAAGGAGGTCGTCTTCACCCGTCCCACACGGGAGATGATGGGCTTTTACTTCGACAGAATACAGCAACTGTCGGTCAATGATAAGTTGGACCAGAGACACCGCTTCATGCTGAAAGATTTGGTGGATCTACGGGACAGCAAATGGTCTCCCAGACAGAGCAGCGAAGGTCCCAAAAAGATCTCTGAGATCCACCGAGATGCTGTAAAGGAGCAGATTGACCGCAGTCGGTCTGCTGGGGTCGACAGACAGGGTAACAGAGGGGATTACAGGGGAGGAGGTGCTAGGCCACCAGGTCCGCCGAGCAGACCCCTCCTCGTGGATGGGCCCATTAGGCCTATGACCAGAGTCGGCAGCCGTGACTTAGCCGCTCCTAGTGGACAGAGCTTCAGACCGGGTGGACGACCAGCCCCACCACCAAGGGACGCCAAAGGGTAAGTAAAGAAAGCGTTAAAAAAACAGTAGGTGTCGTGTTTTTCTTGTATACACACCGTTCAAGGGTATTTATTTATATGGGCCTTAATGGGAAAAGCAAACTGTCAGGGTGAAGCATTGAATGTCCTACATTGCTCCAGCTTTGGGTATAGTTTTGCTATAGAAAAATGGCAGCTCGCTTGGCACGCGGGTGGTCCGCATCGATGGACCACATCGTGACTTTCTTGGGGGCATATGTGATTGTTTGATAAATATTCAAGTATTAGTAGATTGTACTCACAGACCTCCTTTTCCTCCTTATAAACTGTGCAGGGCTCCAAGACCCGCCGAACCCCCCCGTAGAACAGCATCTGGAGATGATTCAGGTTCAGCTAGACCCTCGCCCTCAGCAGTCTCTTCATCGACTGACCTGGTCGCCCTCTCATCTGAAGAGGTGACGAGAAAGGCCCGGGGTCTCCTGGACTCTTTGTTTGCAACCAAAGACCTCGAGGAAGGTCTTGCCAGCATGCAAGAGCTGAGTGATGGTGCTAGAGAAAAAGGGAGTGGTGCGATCGTAGCCTTCTTTGACTTCATGTTGAACGAGAAGGATGTGGACTGGGAGTTGTTCACGAGTTTCCTCATCAGCGCAAGCGGTGTGCTGAGCCATGACGTTACCGCCCAAGGCGTTCGTGAGACGTTGAATGTCTTGGACGACTGGACTGTGGATGCGCCTCGTGCTCCCCTGTTGATAGGACCTGTTCTAGGATCCCTGGTAGCATCTGGAGCACTGGAATTGGGTCAGGTTAGTGGTGACGTGTTAGATGCAGAGCTGGAGCCCGAAGAGGGCGAGGAGGGTCGTGCTGAAGGAGAGCAAACATTATTTGTTTCTAGTGGTGGTGCTGCAAAATTGATGGGAGCACTGCTGAAACAATTGAGTGCAGCACTCGGCTCTGAAGAGGCAGGAAAGAAATGGAAAGACACGGGTGCCAGTTTAGAAGACTTTGTGCCAGCTGGCGATAGTGCATCGCAGCTCATTGATGAGTTTGGGTTGGCAGTGTTGGTGGCGCTATGAAAATGATATACACAGCATTACTATGTTTCTTCACTGAGGAAGAAGATATAAAGACGCTTCATGTAATTTCAGTTTTAACGATGTACGCTCCGAGTACCAGCACGGATGTGGATTTGGTTGGACAACCAGGATCTGATGCACTTTATGCTGCCCTGATTTTGGGCGCGAGTGCCAAATTGTCAATCTGCGAAAGGATCTGTGACTGCCGTCGCCGTATCCAGACTAAAATGAATATTGGTTCAAGCAGTAAGACTTCTTTTACTCAGCCTAGAATGACTGGGTTTTGCTATCAGGCTCCCTGCTAGTTACCGCAATTGTTCGACGAGTTCTTTAGTACCGTGGATACGCCTTGAAGTCAGAGAATCCCGCTTTTACAAGTTATGTCGGCTGTTACGGCTGTACGGATAAAAGGATTGCCTAACAAAGCCGAGAAAACCCACTGTTGCGCATTCTTTGCTGGCCTTGGTGTGAGCGAAGAGGAGGTGCACCTACTCGGACAAGGAGAGGTGAGTGTGGCAAACCTTCATACACACTTGTAGACAGGATTGTATTCTCTTACCTACAGGTGCAATCATTGCAGGCTATTATACTATTTCAAGATCCACAAGCAGCAGCTAAAGCACTTGAAAAGGACAAGACAATTTTTGATGAGCACCATTTTGGAAAGCGATATGTTAGAGTGACCATGGCAGAGGATGTCAACCTCATGCAAGATTTTAACGTTGCAGCAAGCAAGGCAACACTTACATCAAAGGAGTCAATAGCTCAGCTTCCCACTACAACAGCAGTCAAAGTATCAGGGCTACCACCTAATATATCTCTGGAGGAGATCGCTCAGCTCTTCTTTGGCTTGCACATCAAGACGGGAGGTATCTATCACCTCGGTAGGACAGCTGATCAGAACTGCACTGCAGTGATTCTGGACTTGCACAGTGCACAAGACGCCATGAGTGCAGTCACAACAAGGAACAAGGCATGGCTTACCTCTAGAGAAGGCAAATTTCAAATCACTGCCACCGCTGCATCTCCAGAGGAGCTAAAGAATGCTCAGATGGAAGCCATTAATAAGAATGGCAGGCTTGCCTTTCCTTTCCCAGCCAACGCTGCTGAGGCCATGGCATCTGGTATGCATTTCCCTTCTGGCGGCCAGTATTTCTGGCCTGGGCAAATGCAGATGTGGCCGGGAATGGCAATGGCTCATCCTCCCCAACAAGGGTGGTGGCCAGGCACTGGGCCATTTCAATTGCCCTGGGGCCCCGGTCCTGCTCAGAGTGGTATGGATCGCCACACAACAGCTGCTTGGGTTGCTAGCCAGCAACCCGTCGCCGTTGGGGTCCCAAGGTATTTGGTGGAGGATCTAAAAACGGGGCAGAAAGTATATCTCGACTCACATTTCAACATGGTGTCACAGACAAATCAGCATCCTTCCTCGTCGCCCTCTCAAGGGCCTTCTTCATATGGGAGAGTTGATACGGCAGTCGAGATGGAGAACCCTAATATTGTCAGAAGGGGTAACGTCAGCACAAACAACAACAATGAAAGCGAATTCACGACCGTCAATGGCTCCAGTGGTGGTGGGAACAGCAATAGCAACACCAATAATAACAATAATAATATCAATAATACTCAGAATACAAACAAATTGAGTGGAAGTGCGGTGATGCCACCTCCATCTCGTCCCCACCGCCATGCCCATAATACAATCATAACAAAAGATAAGCTGGGCATATTCAAGCAAACACACCCTGTTTCGGCCAGAAACTCATTGGAAGATATTTTACCGCCGAGTGGCGATCAAGAGCACCAACAACGATGCAATGGAGTGGATGATGAAAGGTGGCTGGTGCACAAACGACTGAGAAATTCTTGAACAGACGATTTTTTTTATCATTTCATGTACGCAGATTCGGGCAGATTTACAAGAGAACGCATGATTGTGTGCATTTTGGCAGTATTCCTTCCTTGGAATGCGGCTGTTTACGAGAGAACAGGGAAGATTGAGTGAAAATGTAACGACCATTTTCAGTTTAACAAAGGGAAATTATGACTGCCTGCCAGACTGCCCGCTAAATTATTTCATCAGGGACCTTGCATATAGCCATTCTTCTCTAGATAAGCTAGAATCTCACCTGCCATACCTTCAGCAGAGTTCATCTTGCCATTGACGTCTTTGGCATCCAGCACAATCTCTGCAGCCTCTGGCTCTTCATATGGATCTGAAATGCCAGTAAAGTTTGGGATTTTCCCAGCTCTTGCTGCTTTATACAGACCCTTGGGGTCTCTTTCTTCACATACTTCGATAGGAATCCTCATAAAGACTTCAATGAAATCACCTGGGTTCATTCGTGCCCTGACCTTGGCTCTATCCATGCGATATGGAGAAATGAAGGATGTGAGAGTGATGATCCCACACTCTGCAAAGAGCTTTGAGACTTCTCCAATACGGCGGATGTTTTCCTCTCTGTCCGTGGGTGTGAAGCCCAAGTTTGAGTTGAGACCATGACGAACATTATCGCCGTCTAACACAATGGTGACCTTGCCCCGCTCAGCCAAAGCGTTCTCCAAGGTACAAGCGACAGTCGACTTTCCTGAACCTGAAAGACCAGTGAACCAGAGGACACAGCCACGCTGGTTCATGAGCTTTTCCTTGACTTCTCTTTCCACCATACCTTCGTGGAATTTGATGTTAGTGGCGGAGCCGACATTGTAGACAGATCCTGTTACGCCTGACACTTGTGTCATGGTAGCAGCGCATGCCATTGTCTCCATTGGCAGTAAGGCACGACCAACTTTCCTGAGGTTACGTAGGGCAAGCATCGGCAATTGCGTTTAGTTGCAACTAACTGCAGGCGAGCAACGATGATCAACTAAGACAGTCTCTTCAAGCACAATTGACACTGATGAGACCTTTTTGTAATCAGTGATAAGTGAAAGTTCCTGCGATCTGGAGTGCAGGTTTCTAATTCGGTGATGACAGAAGTGTGCCTTGAATTCACCCTGGAGGATTTTGATTTTGAGATCCAGTTATCACAGGACAAGTACTCAGCAAAATACCTTGTGCAGCCAATGTTACTCCATTCAATCTTAGTTGCATTTAAAATGAAAGCATCAATTAGACCAATCGAGGTCTCTAACAAGCGCAATGTATTCGTTCCAAGCCCATCTCCGACACACCAACTCATCAAATATACTCAAACTTTCAAACCCAATAGAATACACGTTTCTTCGAAAATAGTCTGTAGACGTGGTAGTAATGGAGAACGTTCTAGCCAAAGACGACAAGGACCTGGCAAACCTGGCAGAGGGCCACAACCAAGGCCCCTCCAACTTGCCAAAGAATATGCCATCCCCATCATTGGTCTAGTGGGCATCTCAACTGCCATTGGCCCCTTATTCATGGCCCTCTGTTTGACAGCAGTCGGTATAGGTGCTGCCGTAGCAGCCACAGCAACAGCTCTTTCCCTCAGCACACTCCTTTTACCATTTATGATATTTTTTGGGGGGTTTCCCCTGCTGATTGCTGCAGGCAAAATTCTTAGCGTCATTGCAACTGCAGCTGGCTTGATAGCACTGCCTTTCATCGCTTCAATCCTTTTTCAAACAGTTTTTGTGGCAGGAGGCTTATGGCTGGGCTTTAAATATGCTCTGCCCATGTTGTTTGGAGCTGCCATAGGCGAGGAGGAGGAGGATGAAGAGGATGAAGAGGGCTATGGTGAAGAGGAAGAAGGATACTACTATTCCTCCTCTGCGACCCCTCCTAAGAGGAAAGCAGTTGTTAGGAAGGCTAGAGATGTCGTCATCGATGTCGATGCTGATGTAGAACAGGACATTAAGTGGCAGGAGGAACAAAAGCGGAGGCGGCGAGAGATGGACGAGTTTGATAGACTCCTGAGAAAGAGGGAAGCCGAAGAAAGAGAGAGAAATTAGTATTACTAGTGTTGTATTGTGACATTCCTGCCCTCAATCGAAACAGTGGCAGCTTGCCCCCCTGGAGCCTTCTTCATCGTCCTCAACTTCTTTGTGAGCTTGTGCTCAGGACCTTTGCCTCCGGCCTTCTTTTCCGGGAGGCCACTCACTTTACTGCTAGGCTTTTTCACATAGTCGAGAGAAGCAGCTTGGGGAATGGCAGCATGCCACCGATACCCTGGCTGTCCGGGTTTAGCGGTGGCCTCATCCGGAGCATCCTCGGTGACATTGGCACTGGGCCCCCCATGTGATGATGCCTTGGCTGCTCTTGCTTGGCGAGCTTCCAAAATCCTTTTGCTTTCTTCTTCATCAATACTATGCATTCTGGACGAAAGTATAGGCCGACTCCATTTCTCCACGAGCTGTTTGGCCAGTTTTCTATTTGCAGGCGTTTCATCGGGGAGCTTATATAGAAACATCACGATACGACCCAATCCACTTCTCTTTAATTGCTCTCTTCTATCTTCATATGCACAGTCGATGGGGAGTAACGTCAATAGGTCCAGGACAGTGCCCCTCACTTTGGAGTTGGGAAGGGATCCGTCTTTCATTGGACGTATCCACGCTTCCAGAACATTCAAGAGTCCAGACTCCAAAAGTTCATTATGTAACCTTTTAGTGGTCAATACCTCCCTGACACGCTTCAACATTCTCAGTTTGTGGATTGCTGGCCGCTTTGCCTCCAGCTCCTTTTCATCCTCTTCAACAGCCACCTCCATCTGGGCAAGGAAATTCTCGACAATTTGTCTGTTTTCGGCATCGGATTTTTCCAGTTCCTTATGTCTCCCCCTGTCAAAAAGGTTATCGAGCTCATACTCCTCGCCCTCACCTACCTCTTCTGCTTCGTCAAAGGCTAAGGCATCAGGATTGTCGTCCTCGTCTTCGTCATCGCCAAAATCAATACGCTGGTCGGGAGGCAGTTCGCTGTCATCTATAAAATTGTCTCCTTCTGGGCGATGAGCTGCCGCCTCTAAACTACCTTCTCGGCTGTTATCTTCTTGATTTGTATTCAATTCATCGTCATCTTCACCAAAATCAATCCTCATTCGCTTCTGGCGCTCCTCACGCTCGCGATCCAGTGCTTCTTCCTGTCGACCCCGAAAGGGGAAGTGAGAACAAGAAAATCCTCAAGGGTGTAAAGAAATATCTGAATCCCACCTGCTCTCTTCGTTTACGGTTAGCTAGTTCCTGGAGCTTCGCCATTTTATCTTGTGCAGTGCCTGGCTCAGAGGCATTCTGATTGCGTTCAGTGCTTTCCATCGTAACTTCGGGGGTACCTGCCACGCTTTTATGTTTTCTTAGACATGGAATCAATCCAAGTTGAATAGAAAATTGATTTATATTCACGAAACAGAATGACGTCGAACTCAGTTTCCCATGGAATTTACAACAAATTTACAACAAATTTGCAATTGTTATTGAACGAGCTCACTAACTTAATAGCAAATGCTCCAACCGATTCCATTCAGAGACCTCAATTAGAATCGTTCCTGGCAGAACTTATTCGGAGCAGATGAGATTGTAAAATCCACTTGCTCGCACAGTCAGGCGTTGTTGCCTCTATAGCAGTAGCTACATAAGCTGAAACTGAGAAACAGCTGCAAGCAATTAAGAATGGCCGGGAAGAAAGCAGCCGGCATCGACAACACCGCTCGCCGGGTCTGGGACAAGAATGAGTACACTGAAAAAGCCAGGGATCGCGACCACCAACAGGCACAGCTCACAGATAACCCAGGTCTAGATGCGCGCAAACGGAAAAGGTTAGAATTAGATCCCCTTCATCAGGGTCTCATCATTCAGCGTGCCAATCTCAAAGCTCGCGATTTTCAGTTGGATCTGGCAGCTAATTTGCATAGAACACAAGTAGTTTCGGCAGCTGCTCCTTTGAGTGCCCAAGCCGGCTTTTACTGCAATGTGTGTGATGTGTTATTAAAGGATTCTCATGCATATTTGGACCATCTTAATGGGAAATGGCACAATAGAGCACTCGGCATGTCGATGAAGGTGGACAAATCTACAACCGAACAAGTGCGAGCGAGGCTGCAGGATGCCAAGAGAAAGAAAGACTTAGGCATACTGGGTAGCAATACTGAAGTAGCAGTAGAAGATAGATTACATTACCATTTGCCGGATGGGATGTCAAGGGCAGAAGTTGAGAAAGAAGGATTCCAAGAGGAAGGAGAAGACGAGCAAGAGGACGAGAAAGGGGATATGGCTGCAATGATGGGCTTCAGTGGTTTTTGCGGCGGTAAAAATGACTAGATTTTCTCTTTTACCCTTGCTCCGTGTTCACAGAGGGCTCAGTCGGTTCCTGGTGTTGTTCATCTGACTCACCCTTGCCAGTTTGTTTCTCTACAAATTCCTGATATTGCTTGTGGGCATAATCTCTCCTATCTCCATCACAATCAAACATTCCTCCTTTGCATTTAAACTCCATTGCATCGTCTCTATCTTGCAGTTTTTGCTTTACACTCTTGTCAGCGTATGTAATATCTAGTGAGGCTTGAGAAGGCGGTGGCGGTGCTAGGACAGCAGATGCAGTCAATAGAACTGTGACAATAGTCTTCATCGGCGTGATATTGTCTGCCTCTCTACGAGGTAAGTGTGCATATCGAGCAACTGTGTTTGATCTAGGAGATGCAGGCCTGCAAAGACCCCGAAGTTTACCTATTCCCAAGCAATGGGGTCTACACTCCATTGTATTTTGATACATCATTCTACAGACAAGGAAAAAGCACGTTCGAACAGATGGAAAATTAGATTCATAAGGGATCATATCTTCATGCTCTGCCTTGCCAAGTCCACACGGACGGAGGTGTAGGATTGTCAAAAGGAGGGTCACACCTTTACAACACTTCCCATTCACCAGCCCTGAACTACTGTATATGTGAAGATGTAGACGGCTGCACATGGAGTATCTACCAGAAATCTTGGATGCCTGATTCTACAAGACATCTTCCTCATGGCGTACATGGTTCTCATCTGCAGTCCTGCCCAAGAAACCCAAAGGCCAGCACGTGCTTGTTGAACGCATGCTGCCGAGTTCCCCCCCACCTCACGTTATGGTAGTAGGAAGGAGCGTTCGCCGTAATGAAACATTAAATTAGCATATTATCTGCGATTACAGCGTCTCATCCCTATTGTAAAATTGCTTCAATCTGACTCGGTATTGCAGAGTGAAGCCTCCTTTACGCGATCTAGAAAATACCATTTGTTAATGAACGTTGCACCTCCGGGTTCGTCTGCTGCCAAAGATGCTTCGTCGTCACCACCACCTGACGCTGAGCCTCGGTGGCGCCGGCTGGCACGGAGCACATTTGACCGTGTATATTCTGAAACCCCAGTGAGCATAGGATTTCTAATACTTTGTCCAGTAGTCTATGGAGTCTTATTCTTCTCCATTGGATCTGCTTTCTTACCCGGCCATCCAGCTTGGGCAACTCTGCTCCTGTGGGCAGCTGGCAACATTGGCGGAATCATCGCTCGAATCGTCTACCTCCCGAGAGTCATTGGTATGCTGGGAGCAGGTCTTATGTTGATCAACATCCCCTGGAATGCCGTCACAGCTTTCCCTTCAAAATGGGGCACTCAAATCAGAGCGGGCGCACTGGCGACCATTTTCCTTCGGTGTGGGTGCGAATTGGATTTTGGCACCATGAACCGTTTCAAATACCCAGCACTGCGCCTTGCCCTCATACCTGGGCTGACCGAGGCTCTGTTTGATGGTGGACTTGGTGTAGCACTCTTTGAAATGCCCTTCTTATTGTCCCTCACAATGGGATTCATTTTAAAAGCCGTAGGGCCAGGGCTTGTCGTTCCAGCAATGTTCAAACTCCAGAAAGCAAGGCTGGGCACCGACGAAGGCATTCCATCAACCGTTGTCATCTCAGCGTCCTTCGATGATGTGGTAGCCATCACAGGATATGCCATTTTTAGCACCATAGCAATCACCTCTGATACTGGTTCAGGCAACGGCGGCAATGCAGCGTGGGAGATTGCCTCCGGGCCTGTCCAGGTTATTTTTGGCATCCTGGGTGGATTCATTTTTGGCTTTTTCTTGGGATTCACCAAGATTTTTGACACCAAGTTGAAACGCTTTGTGGCTCTCTATGGGTCGGCACTACTTCTGATGTACTTCTTAGAGTATTGGAAGCTGCTTTCCGGCGGAGCGCTTGGCTCGCTCTTTGTGGGTCTGGTGGCGACGAATGCATGGGAGAGAGGCCTCCCTAGATTTGCCTCCTTGGGTCCTTCGTTAGTCTTCTCTCCAGAGATAGAAAGAATCATGAACATCATATGGACTTGGATCATGGAGCCAATGCTCTTTGTCACCATCGGGGCTACTTTAGACTTCAATACCCTGGACACCGGGACGATACCCCGCTCGGTGGTCATCGTCTGCTGTGGCGTCACCCTCAGGACAATTGTCACATATTTCACAATGGCTGGGTTCGGTTATAGTTGGAAGGAAAAACTCTTTTATGCAATAGCATGGACCCCAAAAGCCACGGTGCAGGCCGCTTTGTCTGCAGCCCCCCTCGCCCTCATCAATGAGCTGAAAGTCGGCGCTCCTGATTATGATCAGTGGGTTGCTTGGGGAAACGACATTCTGACGACTGGCATATTTGCCATTATTATTTGTGGTACCCTTGGTGTGACTGCCATTCATTTCTCAAGTGGCCTGCTGTTGAAACCTGCTGCAGAAGGAATGGATAAGAGGTCTTTGGAACCTCCCCGAATGGATGACGGCTTGGAAAGGAGGGCACTTGAGCTGGTTAGACCGGGTTCTGGGGATGCTGGTGAGCGAGGAAGCTTCACTGATGGATCCTTTGACCGTAGTACTAGTAAGACACAGGGCCTGCGTAGAAGGGCTAAATCTGCTGAGAGAGGAGTGGTAGGGGAGGATTACGAACTGCTGGCTGAGTATATGGATGCCATACACCATCTCACGCAGGCAACACTTCCGAACTCTACTGCCGAGAGAGAAGAGATTCAAAGACTCACAGACCATGTGATGCATATACAGAGGAGAATAGAGAAGGAGATTGGACAGAGGGAACCTTCTGTGAGAGAAATTTTCAGAACCGTCTCGCAGATTGCCTCCACCTCCATGGGCCTACGCGGTCGAAGATTGCCTCACGTCCTCAGCGTTTCAAGGAGAATAAGTGGAGACGACCAGGCTGTATAATATATGAATTGTAAATCTTTTGTTTAGAGCTATTGTAAAGATCGTATTAGTTATTCTCTCTCATTGTCTCGAAAGATTTGAAACTCATAGTTGTAAATAGTAAACTATTGGTAACGGGTCACTTAGTTTGAGATGGGAATCCAGGTATGTTTATTGAAAGCTGGGAGACTACATCCTTACTGACCACTTTGCTTGGATCATCATATTCTCTAGGGACTCACAAAATTGCTTGGCGACAGTGCTCCTGGCTGTATGAAAGAACAGAAGTTCGAGAATTACTTTGGTCGTAAAATTGCTGTAGATGCCTCGATGCACATATACTCCTTTTTAGTGGTGGTCGGTAGGACGGGCGATCAGCTCTTGACATCTGAGACTGGTGAGATCACTAGTCACCTGCTGGGCATGTTCTTCAGAACCACTCGCATGTTAGAGGCTGGTATAAAGCCAATATTTGTGTTTGAAGGCAGCGCTCCAGACCTCAAACGCCAAGAACTTGCAAAACGATCTACGCGGCGCGAGGGTGCAAACCAAGATTTAGAAGCGGCCCGTGATGCAGGCGACCAAGAAGCGATAGAAAAATATTCAAAGAGGACAGTCAGAGTGACACGTCAACATAATGAGGAGTGTAAGCGCCTACTAGGGTTAATGGGAGTCCCGATACTGGAAGCACCTACTGAGGCGGAGGCCCAGTGTGCAGAGCTCTGCAAAGCAGGCCTTGTCTACGGCATCTCCACCGAGGATATGGATTCTTTAACATTTGGGTGTCCTCGGTTGATTCGTCACCTCATGGCTCCAGCATCACAGAAGGTGGCTGTGATGGAATTTGACTATGAAGCTGTTTTGCGCGAGCTTGCATTGTCGAGGGAGCAATTCGTCGACCTCTGCATCCTTTGTGGTTGCGACTACACGGACAAGATTTCAGGCATTGGTGCAATACGTGCATTGAGCCTCATTCAAAAGCATGGATGTATAGAGAAAGTATTAGAAGCATTAGACCCAGAGAAGTATAAGATACCAGACCCGTTTCCATATGAAGACGCACGCAAGCTCTTCAATGAGCCAGGTGTGTTGACGGGAGATCAAGTTCCGCAGTTCAAGTGGAATGCACCGGATCTTGATGGTCTCATTGATTTCTTAGTGAAAGAGAAGAATTTTGCTGAAGACCGTGTCAGAAGAGCGGTGGAGAGGATTGTAGCCGCAAAGAGCAAGGGGGCCCAGGGGCGGTTGGAATCGTTCTTTGGTCCCGTAAAAGTGCATTCCTCTACTTTAGGAAAACGTAAAGAAGAGGCACCAAAGGGACCAGGGAGCAAGAAGGGGCCAGTTAGCAAGAAGGGAAAAGCTGGTGGTGTGGGGAGGGGCAAGGCAAAGTAAGGATTGTGGAACTGCTCATGTTCCAGCTGGCACATGCAGCATGCACAGCACAGTAACACGTCTCCTATAAACACGGAGCTCATTACGCCCGAATCTCACTGAGTTTCTCCAAAAAGTTACAAAAGTTTTTATTCTATAATTCATCTATATCATCTGCAGGTGGGTACTGTCAAAAAGTTCGTTGCCATGGCGGTTGGTGGTTGGGATTTGCGCAACTAGCTCAAGTATCATCCGATTGCTTTAGCTTAAAGAGCCCACTTACCCATGCACTGAGTATGTTACTTTAAGCGCAAGTTCTCACCGATTAAATAATTGTGCTTGCAGGTGTCTAGTGCATCTCTAGTAACCGACACGATGAAACTACGTAGTGCCCTTCTTCTCGCAATTGCTCTTGGTATTAGCAACGCGGTAGCACAAGGTAAGCAATTCATGAACGAAACACGAAAATATAGCTATAACACGTTTAACTCTCAACTGACCATTTCTGCAGATCTTTGCCGCAAGCACACTATCGTTGCCGGAGACACAGTTGAGATTCTCAAGTCCAACTATGGCTACCAAGGAACTCTAGGTAAGTACTCGCAACTTCGAGTATAGCCCATCGAACATCGTTCCTAACACAAGAAACTTCATGTGCACAGACGAATTTTCCGCCGCTTTGATGGCTCAGCCAGCTCCATTCAACGTCCCTGATGGCGTCAGCCTTGCGTTGGGACAAGTCATCGGTATCCCTCTTTTCCCAACTGCTTGTGCATTTATTATCAACAGCCCAAGCGACAAAGTCCAATGCAAACTTTATGAAACCCAACCGGGCGACACAATTCAATCTGTGGTAGAGGCCTTTGGCATCAGCTCCAATGTGGTGGCAGACCTCAATGGTATTTCTACGACTGATATGCTCCAACCAGGCAATTTCCTGAAGCTTCCAGGATGGACCGACTCTGTCTGCATTGATCCATCGAAGGATGTCCAGCAATGTCGTGTCTACCGGTCAAAGGAAGGAGACAGTCTGGATTCAATTTCCCGCCTGTTCAAAGTTTCTCCTCAGACCACGCAGGATTTGAATCCCTCGTACATTTCCAATCTACCATTGGGCTCTCTGGTAAAACTCTACCCTTATCCGGTCACTTGCGGTAACAATGCTGTCGAAGTTGATGGGCCCGGTATCACTGGTGAAAAGTGCCGCAAGTACAGAATCCAGCAGGGCGACATACTTGAAAATGTTGCCAAATCCTTCGGTTTGAACATCCAGCAAATTGTGGACAGCAACCCAGATCTTCTTGCCAACCCTGCCCTTCTTACCGTGGGTTATGTGATCAGGGTACCGCCATTTGACGAGTCTTGCGGTGATGGTTACATTGTGAATGATGGAGATGGCCCAACACCAACCCCTGTGGTGGTACCTCCCAGTGGCCCACTCAGCCCAGCCAGCCCAGTCAGCCCATCTCTTCCACTGCCCAATATGATCCCACCGCCTCTCAATTTAAGTCCACCTGTCCAAATTTCTCCAATGATTGCACCATCCCCTGCACCAATGCCTACACCAATCCCAGCACCTGCTCCTGCACCAAGCAGTGCCATGTTGAGCTCTCTGGCTGGCGTAGCACTTGCTCTGTTCACGCTCTTTTAAGCAGCTGAAATTAAGCGGCATAAGGATATTTTTATGCAGGAGGTAACCACCAGAAAGGTAGAATTTCCCAAGTGGTATGCATGCATTTAGTTTACAAGTACCATCTGTAAGAATACAATTTAAAAGTGTCTGCCTTTGAAGTGGTGTGGAAATGCCAGCTGGCACTCCAGCTGCAGTGCTGTAATGCTGTGCATGATATGGATGGCAGGGAGCTATGACTGTTAGGAAACCGTGTACAACACGCATAAGGCACTCTAAGTGGCATTGGTCCTCTAAACTTGTTTTACTTTGTCACAATTGTGACGAGTGCCTCTGAGTGCTTTTCACCGACTAACTTTGGAAGTAGTTAGTTGGTTGTGCCATCGTATCTCCTGAGTCGTTGGCATATCACACAAGCCTCTGAGTAGTTGTAGATACCGTAGACTATAGATAAATAACAATAGTTCTCAGCAATGACCAAACCTGGAGGCCTCAAAGGTCAGGATATTGCTAAGTCGCATGGTACGTGTCTACGATTCCGAAGCAAGGCCCAGAATCGAAGATTTTAGGCTCTTAAGCTTGTGATTATACAGATGGTGACGCATATACGCTGCAGAAAAGTCATCTGCCTAGTTTTTAGACCACCACTTGTTGCCTCTCCAACCATAAATTCCTCTCCTTTGCAGCCTTAGGAGCCACTGAAATAGAGGATATTTTTGTTATCAATGACGACTCAACAGTAGAAAAGCCAATTGATGAGTATTACAATGATTTAGAGCAGCGTCTTGAGGTATGTTGATCTTTGGTGATCTGCAACGGCGTCAACAAGCCCGGCCACTCAACCAATTTCCAACTCAATCCATCCCTCCTCTCCACCATGAAATGTGTGCAGGGTCTGAAGTCTCAGCTCGGTAAAGAGGCCGAATGGATGCCAAATTCTTATCAGGAGTACATATCAGGCCACGCTGCAATCTCCACCGCTCTTCAACGCAACGTTCGAGAGTATTACAATGACCTGAAGGCACTCAGATCAGATTCTCAAATCTACTATCCGGTGCCCAATGAGGTTTTCCGTGATGAGTGGGATGATGTGCCAGTCCTGGATCCCATGGAGTATACACACGCAAGGTACACCCCTGTGGTCACGGAAGACGCTCGTGACTTTGGCATCGACGGCTACACCCTACGCATCCAGAGAATGGACCGTCGGATCAAGCTCCTTATCTGTGTGACCTTGTATAACGAGGACCAAGATACCCTTAGAAAAACATTGGTTGGCATTTGCGATGGTCTCGAAACCTTGTATGAAAAATTTGTGGACGGCGAAGGTCATAAAGGCTTGGATTGGACTGAGGTGGCTGTCTGCATCGTTCAAGATGGCCTTAACATGGCTAGTGAAGATGTTGTTGCTGCTGCAACCATTCAAGGATTCTTCTCCCCAGTGGTAATACAATCAGAGGTGATGGGCACCGCTACCTCCCTCCATCTCTTCGAGTACACTGCTCGGTACAAGAAACACGCTGGCATTGAAAATTACCCACCCCTTCAGGTCTTGTTCGCCACCAAGGGAAAGAACAAGGGGAAACTCGATTCTCATTGCTGGTTCTTTGATGCTTTTGCATATCTCATTCAACCAGATTATTGTGTCTTATTTGATGCGGGTACCCGCCCTCATGCCCCGGCGCTTAAGGACATCGTAGTCCATTTCCAAAGGTACCCCAATGTCGGCGCCTTGACTGGAGAATTGACGGTTGAGCGGCCATACAAAAGTTTTCTGACTTCCGTTCAATTCTGTGAGTGGAAGGTGTCACACCTGTTGCAGAAGCCAATAGAAAGTATCTGTGGTTTCCTCACCGTGTTGCCAGGTGCTTTCTCTGCCTTCCGTTGGACGGCGGTGGAGGGGGAACCCCTCCGTAGATACTTCTACGGTCTGTATTCTCAAGCTGAGCTGAATGCTTTTGAGGCTAATATGTTCTTGGCTGAGGATCGTATCCTGTGTCTAGAAGTCGTGGCTAAGAAAGGGTGTCAATACAGGCTGGAGTACATCAAGGAGGCAGTCGCCGAAGCGGATGCCGTCACCAAGCTTACTAGCCTGCTCAAACAGCGTCGCCGTTGGCTCAATGGTACCTTTTTTGCTGCCTTGTATGCTCTGGGCAACTTCAGTCGCATCTGGACTCAATCTAGTCACACAATAATGCGCAAATTGGTCCTCACGTTTGAGTTTGTTTACCTTTCCCTCAACTTGATCGTCGGCACCTGGTTTGGTATCGGTATCTTTTTCACTATGCTGAATATGTTGCTGGATGTGGCATTTGATCATGCTCCTTGGCTCATTCAAATTGGCAACCTCATACAATTGATGTACTTGTTCTTGTTGATTGTTCAGTTGATAATCAACCTGAAGAACAAGCCTGAAGCGGTTGAAAAAGTGCACTCCTTCTGTGCCATCTATTTCTGCCTATACATGCTGGTCTTCACCGGGGTCTCTATTGCTTTCTTGGTGACCAACAGGGACTTCTCTTTCGCTGGCCTTTCCACCAACAAACTTGGCCTTCTGGTGACGACACTGATGAGTGCCATTGGGGGGATCCTCCTGACTGCCCTCTTCCATGGAGAGATCCTGGCCATCATTGGTGCTGGCTTCCAGTACTGGATCATGCAGCCAGTGTTTTTCAACATGCTTCAGATGCACGCGTTTAGTAATGCCGATGATATCTCTTGGGGCACGAAAAATTTGGACACAAAGCGTGCAGACCATGAAGCCATGAAGATGGCCAGCAAAGCTCTCGCCTACCAAGTCAGACCCTCAAGAACGAGCAAAGCTTTTTGGGAGGCAATGGATACGATGCAGTCTCATTTGACTGATGCAAAGGCTGTAGCTGCATATAATGCCAAGAAGGAACAAAAGTTGAGGGCTTTCAGTTCCTATTTGCTCATTGCCTGGGTCTCTACAAACGTGATTTTCGTGTGGGTGGTGTTGATGTTCAGCAGTTATACTTGGGAGGTGTGCGCAGTGACCGAAAGCGAGTTGGCAGTCATGGCAGTCCGTTCTCAGAGTGAGGAGTATGACAAGGCACTCGTCATTGCCGATTTGGTGCAGACTGCCGTGACCATCTTGCAGCGGGGCCAGCAACTCTATCCTTTTGATGGGCTGCAGGGATTCCCAGAGGCATACCCTCTGCTGGTGTCTGGAGATGCTCAAGCCAACACTGCGCGTGGGTCTCGCGTGACCGTTTTGGCCAATGCCACAGAACTCTTCTCCAACATTGATCAAAGCATGCCGCGCTTTGACGAGTGGCTCCAAGAGTCAATGGGGCTCAATGCAAGTGCGACCCTGGACGAGTGGGACAAGTTGAAATTCCCTCTGCCGGGCAACACGAGTCACTATGACACTACCATAACATGCACTGAGCATAAGGGGTATGAGTATTACCTCCAAGTACAGTTCCTTCTGTTGTTGTTGATTGTCTTGTTCCAAGTGGGAGGCTCCTTGATATTCATCGTCATGCACTGGTGGAGGAAGTTCACTGGTGCCGCATTCGGCAAAGCGGCCATGGACAGAGCGGATCCAAACACGGAATTCGATGGTGGCAAATTTGTGGAGGATGAGAGCGAGATAGCAGATTCAGAGTTTGAGATTGCAATTCAGCAGCCAGGGAGTGCTCGGTATGTAGTGCCGACGACCCGCGCGATCATCTTGCAGAGTGGGGCATCATCTGAGTATTCGTTGGGTGATACGAAGACGATGACTGAGGTCACGGAGCGAGACATCACGCCCAGTGAGAGTGAGATGGGGCGGAGTGGGTTACCCATGGATACTAGATCCATTGGGGGTACCACTGACTATACACAGACCATCGGAGGCGATACGCTTAGCGAAGGAGGGTATACTGATACCATGAGCGAGGTCATCAAAATTAAAGGAGGCAGATATATTGATTGATTGATTGATTGATTGATTGATTGATTGATTGATTGATTGATTGATTGATTGATTGATTGATTGATTGATTGATTGATTGATTGGAATGCAACCCATACACAGAATTGGAGCTATTATAGTCTGGTTAACTATATATGTATGAATTTTCATTCGGTCCTCGCACACTCTCTGACGACTGAATCTGGCGAAGTTTGATTTGTCCCTCTAAATAGACACTTCAAAATGTTATTAAATCACTGAATATTAGGAACATACAGCGATGCAAAACCCCGTGGTATTAAGAACAGTCACCCGGGTCTTCCTACGAAGCTCCCAAAATTGAACGAGTGCTCAGCACGCGATCAGCACGCGCCCTCCAAACATCCTGCACAGCGATTGAATGACTGCATCTAAGTTTTCATATCCTAGATCGCAGACATTATATATTAACCATCTTTGGTCTAATCTACTCGCACGTCGAGATGAAAACGACCAAAAATTGCCTGCCCGTCCGAGTGGTCTGGGACGATTTCAGCACCCTGGGGCGCCGTCAGGGTGTGCAAGTAGCTCCGGAGTCGCAGGCTGTCGGGAGTTATACAGAGCTCTGGAGGAGCAAGACTCGCCCAGAAGACCTGGAAAAGGTTGGTCTCATTCCTCAGGACGACGAATCCATCTCCTCGCTCCTTGTGGGGACAAAGTACGCTCGAGAGGAGAAAGACCAGGCAGTCGGGCGCGCATTGGATGGTGTAGTCGAAGTCGCTGGGACCCGTTGGTTTTTTGGTGGTGTTCTGACTGTCATTACAGGGTGGGCAATAGCGGGTGGTGTGTTTGGGGCCCCTGACCTGTGGCAGATCGTTTTCCAAGATGCATCATCCATTCAGTGCTACCTCTCTGACATGATTCTCATGAGGCAGCAGATGAACGACTTTCGAGAACACCTTCGCATCATAGCCCTCCTCCGCTCACGATCTTACACGATAGCCAACTGCTTTCGCCTCTTGATCAAGCAGGGGCGCCTGGAACCTGCAAAGAGGAGTCCACTGTATCCTTCCAGATTCACAACGTCCTCCATCATTTCAGAGAGAGAGCTAGAGCGGCTCTCCGTACCAGCCATTGAGCAAACTGAATTCCAAAAGCAGGCTTCCAGGAACAACAAGAAGAAGTCATCCTCTTCCATTTTTGATGATCTTGAGGGGGCTGCAAGCGAGCTAGATGAAGTGGGAGATGCTCATAAGCTGGCTCCAGAGGATTTTCTGGATCGTGTAATCATAGTGATCGCAGACGTGATGGGCAGCATCTGGGTGCTCGCCGCATTCGTCATCAGCATGGTCGTCTGGATCAGCCTAGGACCCCTGTATGACTTTCAAAACAGCTGGCAGCTCTGGCTGAACACATGCACTGCCCTGCAACAGACTCTGTATACTTGTCTCCTGACGCTGGCGCGCAACCGCCACAGCCACTTTGTCGAGGGATGCATGTCTGCGATATTCCGCCAAGAGTGCGAGCTGGAATACAGAGCCAGGGCTCTCACGGGGTACAGCACACCGAATGAGGAGGTGAGAATCGAGTGGACGACCCAAAATCGGTTTGAGAGGGGTCTGGACTGGTATGCGGCCTTTATTGGTTCAGGGTATGGTGCCATCTTTTCGGTGTTCTTTTTTGCCGCCTGGCTGGGGGTAGGTCACCCCATGAGTTGGGGCGACAACTGGTGGCTCATCGTGGGCACTTGGACCGGGGTCGTCGGCACCTTCAACGCAGCTGTCCTGAGGTACAGTCTCTTCAAAGAAGAGGAGAGGATTGGCAGTGAGTATGCCATACTGACCCAGCAGGACAAGGCCATCTTTATGGAGCTGGCCCTACCCTGCCCAGAGCGTAGGGCGCCCACATTCAAGCCCAACCTGATGACCCAAATCAGCATATTTATCAGCCGCATGTGTGCCACGCCGTGGGCGGTGCTGGCGGTGCTGACTCTCATCGTTGGCCTGCTGATCGGGGCCACCGCTGCGTTGTGGGATGAGACTACACAGCTACTGGTGAACAGCGTTACAATGATTGTGGAGTCATTCTTTTTGATAGTGCTGATAAAGGCACACAACATGCAGGCCACTGAGCACAGGGTGCGCTTGCATGACCTGCTTTCGCGTCGTTTGCAGCTGTTGGTCATCCAAAACCGGGTTGAGGCGGAGGTGATGGCCTCGGAGCTATCCGGAGCTCCATGCTTTCTCTAAGGGTGACACACTTCTCTGAAGTTGGACCCCTGGCCATGATGAATAAGAAGTGAGTGAATTTGCCAGATAGTGTTCAGAAGAGAATAGCCTCTATCCAGGCTGTGATACATGCATACATGCAATTCTCTGTACTATATATACTATAGGGATTGAGACATTATTTTTAAGGATGTACTATGGAGGACTGGGATTGGCGGAGGGAAGATACGTCTTCTCTTTGAGAAGATCATAGTGCATAAGGTAGCGAGCTCACTGTGGTTCAAATTTTTTTCAATTTATTTTTCAAAGCTATTATTGACCAGTCCAAAAATAATCAAAATACAACATGGTAAAAGGAGTGGAGAGATGAGCACAGAATTCAAAAGCGAGGGCTGACCTGGATAATGGCTCTCTGCAATTGCAAGGTGGCCAAAGAGATAGATGGAGGACAGCCTGTGCCATGCTATGCTTTCCTATGACAATGTATTATTGTTAAATGTATGTTATTATAGGTTATTACAGAATTTCTGAAGGAGCCTTGTTCAGGCTCTTCTATCACTAATAAGAGGGTTTTCATTCAAACTGTATGGCCCAGCTTGCACAAAAACGGGAATTGCCGAGATAGCATCCTATTTTCCTGCGGCAGAAAGAGCAGCATCGATCAAGCTTTGGGTGGCCTCATTGAAGTCGCCCTCTTGTGCCATGTCAGCACCATTGACCATGTTGCTGCCAGAGGGGGAGGCGGTGGAGGACTCATATGTGCTCGTCTGGAATTCATTCCAAGCTGGATTGTACGCTGCGCTGTCTTGGGGCTTTGTTTGTCCCCATGCACTCAGACTCATTTCACCTGCTGCGCCTTGGGCAGCAGTGATGACATAAATATCACAGAGCTCAAATTGACTAGGAGTGGCAAAGGTGACATATTTGCCAGTCATTTCACAAGACACCATTGAGGCCTTGCCCCCAACCATTTTGGCATTGCCAACGCACAAGGCGTTGCCCATTCCGCTGTTTACTGGGGAGTCACCAACAAAAATGTAGGCGTTGTTGACATCATTCTTGGTCACTACGTATACCCCAGAGATCTCCACAGAATCTTGGAGAGTGATAATGAAAAAGTTGCCTGTAGGAGAATCTGCAACTGCACAGCTTGTGCACATACCATCAACTGCTTTGATGGCCTCTGTGTATCTGACGGCGTTATCAGCAGTGCCTGAGATTGCCAGGCCCACAAATGGCATCAAGTCATGACCGCACTGAGGCACCTCATTGCCGTAATCTGTCGACGGTGCCGCATCTTCTTTTGGAGGGGCGCGCTTCTCACCCGGACACTCAAACTCTCTCACATTTTCATTCCACACCTTGGCCACTGTGCAGGCTTTGGTGTAAGAATCAATGCAGAATCCTGGCTGGTTTGGAAGAAATTCCGCAGCACACGTGCATGAGCAGCTGACGTCTGACCAATTGCCGTTGACGCAGGAGACAGCCTTGCAGAATGAACCGCTTGGGAAGTAAATGTCTGTAGGGGGCTTGCAAGTGGGCTTGTATTCATCGGCAGTTTTTGGATTTTTGATCCAGTTGATCACTTGTGTCATGGTTCCAAAATAAACATCGTCATGGCTCAGAGCATACTCTATGAAACGGGAGAGGCCATCCGCCCTTGCGGGGTCCATCAGCCATGCGGCATGGATGAAGACCCCCACTGGAGCACGATTGCCGTAGTAACTACGATCGAATTCACGGGCATAGGCTTCGAAGATATCTCCTGGGGGGTCCATGTTGGTGATCACCTTTCCATTGGCGTCCTGAACATTGTACAGGGGAAACTCCCAGAGCCCAGGGTATGTTTCGTTGGCCAGGCATGGCGCGGTACCGAGCGCACAGTTCTGTGGGATGCCAAAGTCCATGCTGTATGGGAAGACTCGAGCCTCTCCAGATGGGGAGGTAGGTGTTGGAAAGGGCTCTGGGATGGAGGAGTCATAGAGGAAGCCATTCTGAGAGAGGATGTACCTCTGCTCTGCGCTGTGGGCTAGGAATGGGGCGCGGAACCCCTTGATCTTCTCGAGGGGGATTCGGGCGGTGGAGTTGAGCCATAATTTTGCTCCTACAATTTCTGTGACATCGGGATTCATGACATGGTTGAGCGTGTGGGTTGCAATTTCGTGGCCTTTCATGTAGACTTCCTGAACGAGATGGGGGTCGGTATAGTTGATGGAGACAAACCAAGTGACTGGTGGCTTGCACCCATTCTTCATTCTGTGTTTGTCTACAATATCCAGGATAACTGGCATGGTGACAACTGTGATGGCATCATCATTGGTGACGACAACAAACTGGGGGATCGACTTGGCTGGCAGACCTCCTGGCGGTGAGCTGGAAGCACAGTGGCAGTGGTTCTTAGAATTGCATTTCTCAGGAACACACATTTCGTAACCAGGAATGTATTGATTCGTCTGAGACATTGCGACTGTGGTGATGAGCGCTGCTAAGAGTAGAAAAAATTTGGCTTTGGTACCAGAAATCCTCATTGTGGCTCGTCTGTTGGAGGATCTTTGGATTGAAAGTCGTCTGCAAGGTTGACAATGGTCAGCATTGAGGTACTTGGGCAAAGCATCAGTGTACCAGTCTACTCGAAGAAGCTTGTTGTTCAACCGTCATAGCACTAGCACTGGAAAGATGACCACCACTCTTGTGCGATACTGTGAGCAATTTGCTTTGATAAGATGTCAGCTTACCTGTGCGTCTGCGGAATATACTATAATTATGGGTTGTCCAGTTCTAAATTGTAGAGCATAAAATGCACGAAATTAGGGACGGCAGCTAGGCTGTCAGATCCAACCAACGAAATTAAAGACGCGTCTATGCTGTGCTGAGGTGATTTGCCGAGTTAGTTGGGTTGCAAGATTCTTGTGCGTTTATCAAGCGTCCATCACGTCAGAGTATACCTTATAATACCATATAATTCACGCTCTATTATCAATTCCTAGTTGGGGTTTAGACAGGAACAAACCGCCTCTTGCATCCTCAGTAGCAGTTAGTGAGGCAACCCAAAACACTCGTGAAACTAGGTCAGTTACCACAAGCTGTTTTCCATCACGCATGCATATTGAAGTCGTAAACCTCATGACACGGCTAAAACAAGGGCTGTCTGAGACATGCCATTGTGTCAGTTGGCAATGGGCCGTTGCCGAGCGAACCCTATCATCTCCATCTATTAATGCCATATAAACCGTATAAACATGATGTGGTACCCATTAGACCCTTTGTTTCACAAAAACTGACGAGTCCCTTGTCAAACTTGCAGAGAGACACAATGCGGGTTTCTAGAGGTTCCTTTGCAATCTTGACTTTGTTGCTCCAAGCAGCCATAGTCCTAGCCCAGTATAGCTGCCCACCTACTTGTACTGGAAAGTGTCGGTGCGCCAGCTCTCAAATCCCAGGCGGCCTTCAACCAGAAGAGACCCCACAATTCATTGTTTATAGCAATGACGATGCCATCAACGTTTCCATACTCCCAGTTGTGCTGAACATCACAGAACGCCACACCAACCGCAACGGTTGCAAGATGGTTGCTACCTGGTTTGTCTCCCAGCAGTACACAGACCCAGCATTTGTCCAGCAAGTCTATGCCAAGGGACATGAAATTGCTACTCACACTCTCAATCATGTGTTGAACCCTTCACCTGAGGAAATCATCGGATGCAAGAAATGGCTCAATGAGACTGCCAAGATTCCTCTTGAGGACATCCAAGGGTATCGTTCTCCATTCTTGGCTTTCTCTCCAGATCAACGCAAGGTGCTGTATGAAAATGGCTTCCGCTATGATTCCTCCATCACCGAGTCCTTCCCAAGCACCACCTCCCCTGATCGCAACAATCCCCTCTGGCCTTATACCTTGGATTACGGTATCGCACAGAATTGCGCAATCTCCACTGGTACTTGTGATGCCTCTGAAAGGTATCCAGAGTTCTGGGAATTCCCCATGTGGAATATTCAGGATAACAGCGGTACCGTCATCGCGTCGATGGATCCGGTTGGAGATCTTTATGAGTTTTACAAGACTCAGTTTGACAACAGATACTATGGCAACCGTGGTCCAATGGCAATCTTCCTCCATGCAGCTCGTTTAATTGCTGACCCTGCAGGATCGGACCAAGTAAACCGCTTCTTGGAGTACGCCGCCACCAAGGAGAATGTATGGTTTGTGCCCATTACCGAAGTACTAGACTGGATTGAAAACCCTCAGCCTGTCAGCTCTTATCAATATCAATGCCCAAGGCAGTCCAACATTGGCGCTGCCCCCTGCGTAGCACCACCAGGTGGATGCAGCTATGGCACCTTTAATGCCAATTCCTGCCTGTGCGACTGCCAAAATGAAATGGTCAATGCTGCTGGATATTGTAAAGATGCCACAGGAAGCTGCACCGTTCAGAAGAGTTTCGACTTTGAAGTAACGAGACAATACGTATGCCCACCGGCAAGCCCAGCTGCTCCCACCCCAGGAAGCCCAACCACCACCACCCCCTCCATCACCACCGACACGCCTGGCTGCAATGGGCACAACACCCTCAACTATGCTGGCATGACCATTTCTGGCTCAGGAGACGCATCCTCCCTGTATGCTGAAGGAATAAAGGCTATCGATGATACATGTGATACCTATGCAAAGGCGTTACCAGCGGGCACCAACTCATTCTTCACGGTGTCGCTGCCCTCTCCTCAAAGCTTGAGTGCTGTCAAGATCCAGTCGACCATGGACGTATATGTCGATATATATGTAGGTGAAGACTCCAGCAACAATGGTTTAAACAATGCAAAATGTGCAACTGGAGCGCACATCATACCCGATCAACCCAACGACATTCCATGCGTGGGCATGGGCAAGGTGATCACCATCACCGCTCCTGGCCCTCTCACACTGGCTGACGTCTTCCCAATCATCAATACCCCTGCTCCAGCAACTCCAAGTGCACCCCCTACTGTTCAACCAAGCCAAGGTCCCTCTACAGGCAACCTCAAAGTGCAGTTTGTTGTCATGGGAGCAAGCACCGCTGACTTTGATGCTAAATATGACAAACCTATGTGTGAAGCTATTGTCAAGCATATCGGCGACCCCACTGCCACATGCGATGTGATGGCTGCCATTGCAGTCACCAATGGTGGACGTCGCCTTTTCCAGGAGAACCCCGCTGCTGCTCGTGGAGAGATCAAGGTAACCTTACAAATAGTCACTGTCAAGCCAGCCGAAGCCCAGGCGGCCCTCAGCAATGGCAACACACTCATTTCTATTCTGAGTCCATTGGGAATCACAGTGATCCCTGACAGTGTGTCATCTGTGTGGCTCGATCCACCAAAGACTGTGCCTGCTGCAGCGCCAGCGCCAGTCTCCGAAGTTGCATCCAGCAGCAGCAGTAGTGTGAGCCTGGGGGTCATCATCGGTGGTGTGGTGGGCGGAATTGCAGTCGTAGCACTCATCGTGGGCGCCGTCTTCTATGTTCGTAGGAGGAAGGCATCCGCTGCATCTGAAGAATCCAGCGGCTTCATTATCTCCAACAACTCTATGTATACCAGCAAGGGTGTGACTGCTAGCATCTCTCTCAAGAATGGGGCCCACTCTGAGAAGGCAGGCCTCGAGTCTTGGGGTGGTAGTCCCCTCAAAGCCCGCGTAGGTGGCAACAATGTGTAGATGAGTTTTTCCTATGACGAACACTACCAGCAACGAAATAACAAAAATATTAAGAATTCTAGTAGAAGGTGTAGCAGCGAGAGAGAGAGCTCGTTTACTTTTTGACGCAATGATCGGCTTTTCTACATGTAATCCTGTGAAAGGATGTAGCGTGTTATAAGGGATACACTATGGTTCATCAAGAAGATTCTTCTTCTGCATGTGCAGTGTAAGATCACAACGATCCAACGTCTCCCTCAGCTTCCTACTTATTGTTACACTTATAAATCTTTAAATTTGACCTCAAAAGCCAGAAAACCCTTTTTTGGAGCTCGAGCCTGCTGGGACGACGCGCAGAACGTTGAAGCGCACCGTCTTGGAGAGAGGCCTGCACTGGCCTATGGTCACCAAATCTCCTTCGTGGCAACGGAAGCACGGAGAGATATGTGCAGCTGTGTTGCTGTGCCGTTTCTCGTATCTCTGATATTTCTTAATAAAGTGCAAGTAATCTCTGCGGACGATGATGGTTCTATTCATCTTTGTGGATTTGACACGGCCGGTGAGAATGCGTCCTCGGATGGAGACATCCCCAGTGAAGGGGCACTTGTGGTCGATATAGTTACCCTCAATAGCTTCCTTGGGAGTCTTGAAGCCCATTCCCACAGACTTAAACCATCTATTACCAGCTTTTCCAGGAGTCTTCCCGGACTTTTTGGACACTCTCTGGTATCTGCGGTGCGGCGAGGATGGCAGGTGTTAGTACATGGGCGAACAAGATAGATCTACTAGTCAAAACGGTAATTATCCTTATAAGAACTACATCATACTAGCGTCCGTGCAATATGAATTTGTGCTAGACTACCGTAGCAGACATCACCAAGTTGATGTATAAACATAACTCACCCTCTGCTAACGCCAAGCTGCTTCTGAAATGCCCTCTCAGTCTGCAACGATATTAAACGAAGTGATTATAAACATGTCATTACAAAGAGGGCATCCTCATCAATTTGCTCGAGAAGGGCCGCTCAAAGTGCCTACCTGGTCCGCCATATTGTCGAATCAAACTCTCTTTAAGAATGCTATTCTAGCAATTTTAACCCGAGTTGAAAGAGGGTAATATTGTCTTTCCGCCCTTCCAATATGCTGTCTGGAGGCTCGCTCTCTCGCTGTACATTATTCTCCGGGGTAAAGATGAGGGTGCCCCTAGCATCAAGTCACAGTGACACCCTTGCATAACGATTTTACAATTATGTGATAAAGTTCCAAGCTCAACCTTGTCTCATAGAAGCAAAATGTATGCATCTTGACTACTATGTAATACTGTGCACACATCCCCAGATCAACATCGACCCATGGGAAAACCAGACAAACTACTATTTTCGGCTCTGCTTCGAAGATTACGCCAATTTAAACTAGAGGACATACCCGTAACTGGTATTGTAGGAAGCAGCCTGGTTTTTCACACCTTCAACCCCCAACAAGAGGTCAGACAGCTCCTCTGCTCACCGCCTCCTAACACGACCCTCGCAGACGGCTTTAACCTTGTAGACATGCTCAAAATACAACTGGAGACCCTCAAGAGTGCACCTCCGATTGCTCGGAATTGTCTGCATGAATGGAACCAACTTTTAAGCAAAATTGCCGATGCCCCAGGGTCTGCATTCGTCCCTGCGCTAGCAGCAGAGACTGCGCTACAGTTGTTGGAAGTACAAGCAGACTTAATCCTTGATTCGGATGGAGACCCCGTTGCTGCTGCCCTTTTAGAGAAGTCATGTAGTAATGCGGAAGACATGCCTACGAACCCCCCACTGGACATGAATTCATTAGCAATGGCTTTGGCTCCCAGGCTCGCCGAAGGAGGCGATACCTATAGCCACCTCTCCATGCTCAGCCATCTCCTGTATAAACAGGAAAAACTAAAGTATCAACCATTTGAATGGGTATACGAAGGTTTAAGGCCTTTAATGTTGTCAGATGTTTTAAAGAGAAGAAAGGGGTGTCCAATTACATTGGCCACTGTCGCTGCTGCAGTCGGAAGAAGGGCGGGGCTTCCCCTCATTCCCATCCCTACCACTTCCTCCTCCTCATCATCATTTGATAGCAAAATTAATAGTAGCAACCAGGCAAAGTACCTGCAAGAACTCCCACCAGAGTTGGTGATGAAGCTGTCGGGTGGTGGTCAAGGCGGTGCGCCTCCACTTGGAAATTGGCTCCTCGCGTCGCCGCCGTCTTTGAAGAAGGATTACAATCAGTCGAATGAATGGTTGTTGGCTCCTCCTGAAGTATTTCTTGATGCGTCTACTGGAGAGGTGTATGGTAAGCAAGAGGTAGTAGACAAGTATCCTGGAGTGTTTACAGGCCACTCGCCCAGCCAGGTGTATGTAGAATGTATTTTGAGGCTGTGGCAGGACTTAGTGAGGACTCTGGTGCAAGCTCATCAAAGACGAGGGGAGTCGGATATAGTGGCGCAATGGTATTATGTATTATTAGCATTGGACACGCAGGCGAGCGAGTGGGACCATGTGCTGGCAGGTCCCGAAGTTGCTGTCACATGAACATCTTGGACTTTTGTACATATGGTTCGCTCACTGCTACTTTATCAATTGTAAACGTTGTATTTATTTCCCGAGAACGAAATATGGATAGAGTGACATTCGTGACTTCATTTCTCGTGATTTTAATTCTCTCGAGCTGCGCGAGTGCCCAAGAAGATGTTCAGCAAGCCTCTCCGACACCAAGCCGCAGGCAATCTATTGCTGGAATGCTGGGACAAGCTCTGAACGGTAAGGAATACTACTCAGACTATGACTCTTAGATGACAGATACTATAGCTGTGTGATGAAACATCCATCATCTCACTTGTTGCAGGATTGATGGTGCAGAGCTCAGGTGGTCCTTCCAATTCTCTTCCCTCCTCCCCAGCATGCGTGCCGTTTCTCCCCCCACAAGGCTCCGCCTCTCTGCAAGAGTATTGCAAATACTTAACGACGGTGCCTGACTCTACTATATCAGAAATGTATCGAAATGCAAGCTCTCCTGTTGGCTTGAGCTCTCAAACTTTCCCCCTCACAGGGTGCGTCTTGGGGTGTATCGTAGGAAAAGAGTCCTTCTCTCGAGGCCTGACATTCGGTGCAGGAGCCTGGAGTGGAAAATGCTTTGACAAGACCGTGACGACGAAAAATGTCATGAATCTGCTGACTCCTCTTCCTTTGGGAGGCTTTATCAATGTACTAGACTCATTTAACTGGAGCAGTCTGCTACCGACGTACAGTCAGTATCCGGGGGACCTTGCGGTCGGCCCATCCTGGTTTGACGCCATGGGATTGCTGAATAATGGAGGGCGAATAGGTCCTTCATGGACGATTTTGTATGATGATGTTGAGACTCCTCAACTTCCAATAAACGTGGGTCCATTGAATAACATCACATCCATCTATGCAGAGCTTGTCAGAGGCACGCGAGACGAGATGCGATTGGTCAAGCCGGGCTTTGTCCTTGGGCAGATGTTCAGAAGGCCCAATTCCTATCTGAATCCGACCCCCATACCCTTCAACAGCCAAATATCTTTTGCTTTGTTCCAAGTGTGCGACAGGAATGGCGGATACGCAAAGTACGGGAACCAAAGGAATTTGAATCCGCAGCCAGCGCCATGGGGATAGGAGCTGTTGTGAATTGGAGGGAGAGTTTTAGGGTCTGTTTTGGGGTCAGCTTCCCAACAGTTGTTCAGTGTGCCAGATTTTAAAATTGCTAACAGACTAAGTATTTGATTTCTAGTACATGCCTTCTGCAATGTTATGTGCTTGCTCTGTATGTCTATATCTATTAGAATTGGACGAGGTGACTTCAATGCGCACATGGGGTACCTTGGACTGAAACTGTGACAGCAGCATGTTTGATGGGTTTAACGGGCGCATTGCCCTTAAATGGCTACCTCTTGGACTTTTGGTTGTCGTTGCAGGTATAGTTGGATTGGGCATAAGCGGAGGCCAGCCAGTACAACAGATTGTAATGCGAAGTCAACGAGCGCCAGAACCGCGAACCTTATTTGTTCTAAATACACATGTCAACTTTACAAGGGTTCACGACGAATTCAAGAAAATGGAGCGGGATCTTGGACGTGAAAATGTCTTCATGTTAATGGACGATACTGTACTGCCCGGAGCAAGTGGACATCTGCACCGGCTAGCTGCCGGCAGAGTAAAGTATGGTTCAAACTCTAAAATTCTCAAGGAAGAAAACAAAACACAGATGTCAAATATAGAAAAGTCCAACATTCTGTTAGTAAACAAACAAGAGATGGAGGCATTTGATCCTTATTATAATCACGGGGGAAATTCTGGGCCAGCTAGGCTGGCTCTCCTCTATCATTATTTGGCACAGGAACCCTTTGACTATCTTTGGTTGATAGAGTTTGACGTGCTGTGCAATGGGAACTACAAGAGATGTTATGAACCCACACATCATATGCAGGAAGATTTTGTGTCAGCGCAAGTAGAGCGGTTCCACTGGCAAAATTGGCACCACTGGAGAAGAATTGTCGGAAAACTCTCAAGACTTCCTTTGGAACAACGGTGGAAGACGTTCTTCCCAGTGACAAGGTATTCTAAGCGATTCTTGAAGGTTATAGCCAATGACATCGGTCAGAGCTCAGGCTATTGTGAAGTCTATGTGCCCACCCTGTGCGCCAGCGCTGCGATGAGCTTGGCGGCATTCCCAGACTCCATGAGAGGAAATTTCGGCTATAGACCGACACGCATGGCAGTACCAATAGAATTTGATGATAAACTCTACCATCCCGTCAAGTATTGAGGAAAAAAGAATGTAAATCTGGATAGTGTTCCCATCATACCTTACCAACATGTGCTCGCAAACCTCCATGCCAGTCTCCTCACCTTGTGACGGAGTCATTCTTTTTCGAGCATTGAACTAGAATTTTATCTGTACAGACAGCCGATAGCTGTTACCTGTCGACAGTCCGTGGGGATGCTTGAGGAGATTGACTGGAGATTTTTAGATGATTACCCACTGCGTGCTCTGATACCCCAAAATCCGGGCCTCGTACACGATGTTCGTTGTATGATCACATTTCATATTCAAACACACATCAAAACTATCAACCGTTGCAGGATGAATTGGCACTATACACCCAGGACGTCACAACCTTCTCAGAGACACAGTGGGAGAGACGCCCCAGCCATCATAGCTCACCACTCTCCCGCAAGCTTGCCAAATCCTTAGACAGTTCCTTCCATGATCTGTTGGCACATGTAGATACAGGTGAAGGAGAACTTTACTTCACCCGTGATATCAACCCAGTCCGCACAAGAACAATTCCCAAGACCCAGTTCAAGGTGAAGGAGTCGTTCAGTCCCACCGCCCGCTCCTCCTCTGTCGACAGGCCAACGTTAGAGAAATTAGTCCTAGAGGATGGGTACACATTGCAAGTACATCAACCTCAACGCTGGTGCAGCCCTCTGTGGAGGTTCATGGCAGCCTTAGAGGGACAGGCACAGAGTCTGGTGGGTTGCAATGCCTACATCACCCAGAGCCACATGCAAGGCCTGGCCCCCCACTACGACGACGTGGAAATATTCGTCTTGCAGATAGAAGGCAGCAAGCATTGGAAATTATACCACCACCACAATCCTACTACCACCAGTACTAAGCTTTCTTCTCCTGCTCAGAACCCTCTCCCCAACAAATCGAGTGGCGATTTGACGGCGCCCGACCAAGTTGGCCAACTGTACATGGAGATAACTTTGACTCCCGGGGACGTTCTCTATCTGCCTCGGGGGACCATACACGAAGCAGTGGGGGGAGAGGATGGGGTGTCAAGTCATCTTACCATATCTTTATTTCAAAGACAGGCGGGCGGAGATTATCTTACGCAGTTGTTCAAAAGTTTGGTGGAGACGTCCTGGCTGCAATTGAGAATGCCCCGAACCTGGCAGCAAAGTGTTACTGGTCCATTCTTTGGCATCGGCTCATCAACACATGAGACAGGATGCACATCAAGATTCTTGTCTTCAGACATGGATGCTTTGTTTTGTGACATCTCAAGCTTTTGGAAGGAGGAAGAAAAGAAGGACATTTTTGAGGAAGCAAAAGAAATTGCAAATGGACAATTCATCAAAGACTTTATGATGCATAGGCTGCCCCCTCATCCCAAGCAGCTGTCCCCAAAGCCTTTTGGAAAGCGGCCCAGTCATGTGAATAATGTCATACGCTGCAGAGGGACGCGGTGGTTTGCATTGACTGCCACGCCAGAAGCTGAAGACATGCTATGCATCACACATTGTTTGGGCAACGATAGGGCAGCCCATATGATAGCACCACATGGTCAACCAACTTCAGACATCTCAGAAGAAGAAGAGGAAGAAGAAGAAGAGGAGGAGGAGGAGGAGGAGATTAGAGAGGCGAATGAATGGTGCATGATTCCTAAACTCCTCAAAACTGCTTTTGAGAAAGTTTTTGCGTCCAAAGAAAGCTTTGAAATCGGCACATTATGCGACAGCTCCCTAGATGAGGAGGACGCACTGTCATTTGCCCAGCTCCTGTGGGACATTGGTGTCATCGATACTGTAGGACCCTCCCCATGTCGGCCATCGAGCAAGAGAAGAAAAAAACAAAAATAACTAAACGTGTTGCTTCCTATACATCACATTTTAATTAACTATTGCCCAAATCCAGTGACAGATTTCTTTCCTTTCCCTTTCTTCCTGTGCACCAGGGAGTCATGCACTCTGTCAGTTTCATCTTTATCGGGCTCCCTTTTTTTCGCCAACAATTTCTTTTGCACCTTTCCTCGGACTTGCTCTTTCAACGAATTCATGTCCATGGGGCTTGTCATTTGTCTACCGCTAGAATCTATCAAGTAAAACGCGCCCTCTTCTTTCTTTCCAGCTGCAGAAACAGGAAGAGCATCCTGCTCGAGCGAGGACTCCCGCGCTATCTCGTGAATGAGCCTCTTCAACGACTTCTGCTCTGTTCTTGGTGAGCTTATTGCAAATGCTGGAGGGTCTGTCATGTTTGTAAAAAGTGTCCAATTCTCTACAATGGCTACGACGTCTTCTCCAGAAAGGCCGCTGAAGAAGGCGATGCTGTCATCGAACCAATCAGGGGCCGGCTCCCATTGCTGTTTGTTCTGAGAGGAGTCTTCTAAGACCTCACCTAGGGTCTGCTGCCCATCTATTGATTCAGACTTGCAGCACAAAACTGGAGTATCTGGCGCCATTGTAGCAAACCAGTCTTTCACCGATGTGAAATGAGGTTGGGAGAAGCCTATGAGGAGGACGGCCAAATGTCCATGAGCAGGGGCAGTCCTGAGGTCGGTGACTTTGGAAATGTCTCTTTCTTGCGTGACCAACGTAGTATATTTCTTTTGGACATCTGGATCTATAGGTTTGAAGTTATTTCTGAGACATTCCGTTTTGACTGAATACCGTGGGCCGGGTGTCACGGGATGAATAGGAATTCGCGCTACGAAACCTCTCGTGGCCAAGCCTACGAAAGGGATGTCCATTGTTTTCTTTCAGTGACGTCTCATGACGCAAAGTATTATCATTGTTATATCCCGTGTACAATCGACCATGGTAGTTAGGTACCCTGGCTGATGAGACCGCCAAACTGCAAAAACTGATCAATGGTACCCTTCAAAATTTCATTGTCATGCTTAAACTATGCAATGATTATACAGACCAGACTTTAATGTACCATCAAGAAGGATTCCTTTTTTTAAACAAAGAGAAGGGAGTAGTAGCAATAGATGTAGTGAGGTGTATTGGGTGATATCTTGGGGC